>JALXFT010002016.1:0-239999 GCA_023376895.1 Aspiorhynchus laticeps | reverse complement strand
TTTATTTATGAGCTGTTGTGGGATTATTGTGTTGAATGCCGAGCTGAAGTCAATGAACAGCATTCTGACATAGGAGTCTTTGTATTTGGAGTCAGTATTTCTCAGAAGACAGGCTTTAAGTATAACTCCTTTGAAGTAATGGTGCTTCATATAAAATTATCTAGAGAAAAAAGTATTAATGATAAATCCCCCGTAACGTTTGTATTGGCTACTGTATACAGGCCACCAGGGCACCATACAGACTTTATTAAAGAATTTGCTGATTTTCTATCAGAGTTAGTGCTGGCTGCAGATAGAGTCCTAATTGTGGGTGATTTTAATATCCATGTTGATAATGAAAAAGATGCATTAGGATCAGCATTCATAGACATTCTGAACTCTATTGGGGTTAGACAACACGTTTCAGGACCTACTCATAGTCGAAATCATACTCTAGATTTAATACTGTCACATGGAATTGATGTTAATGGTGTTGAAATTCTGCAGCAAAGCGATGATATATCAGATCATTATCTAGTCTTGTGTAAACTCCATATAGTTAAAGCTGTAAATTCAACTCCTTCTTATAAATATGGTAGAACCATCACTTCTACCACAAAAGACTGCTTTGTAAGTAATCTTCCTGATTTATCTCAATTCCTCAGCATATCCAACAGCTCAGAACAACTTGATGATGTAACAGAAACTACGAACTCTCTCTTTTCTAGCACTTTAGATACAATTGCTCCTTTACGCTTAAGGAAGATTAAGGAAAAGAGTCCAACACCGTGGTATAATGAGCACACTCGCACTCTAAAGAGAGCAGCCCGGAAAATGGAGCGCAGCTGGAGGAAAACAAAACTAGAGGTATTTCGTTTAGCTTGTCGGGAAATTACCCTATCCTACAGAAAAGCTTTAATAACTGCTAGATCTGATTACTTTTCGTCTCTTTTAGAACAAAACAAACATAACCCCAGGTATTTATTCAATACAGTGGCAAAATTAACAAAAAATAAAGCATCAACAGGTGTTGACATTTCCCAACAGCACAGCAGTAATGATTTTATGAACTACTTTACTTCCAAGATTGATACTATTAGAGATCAAATTGTAACCATGCAGCCGTCAGCTATATCATCACATCAAATAGTGTACTATAGATCCCCTGAGGAACAATTCCACTCATTCTCTACTATAGGAGAGGAAGAATTGTATAAACTTGTTAATTCATCTAAACCAACAACATGTATGTTAGACCCTATTCCATCTAAACTACTAAAAGAGGTGCTTCAAGAAGTCATAGATCCTCTTTTGGCTATTATTAATTCGTCATTGTCATTAGGATATGTCCCCAAAAACTTTAAATTGGCTGTTATTAAGCCTCTCATTAAAAAAAACACAACTTAACCCCAAAGATCTAGTTAATTACAGACCGATCTCGAATCTCCCTTTTCTGTCAAAGATATTAGAAAAGATTGTATCCTCACAATTGTATTCCTTCTTAGAGAAAAATGTTATCTGTGAGGATTTCCAGTCAGGATTTAAACCGTATCATAGTACTGAGACTGCTCTCATTAGAGTTACAAATGACCTACTCTTATCATCTGATCGTGGTTGTATCTCTCTATTAGTTCTACTGGATCTTAGCGCTGTGTTCGACACTATCGATCACAACATTCTTTTGAATAGACTAGAAAACTTTGTTGGCATTAGTGGAAGTGCATTAGCTTGGTTCAAATCGTACTTATCTGACCGCCATCAATTCGTAGCAGTGAATGAAGAGGTATCATATCGATCACAAGTGCAGTATGGAGTTCTTCAAGGCTCGGTACTAGGGCCGTTAATTTTCACGCTTTATATGTTACCCTTGGGAAATATCATTAGGAACCACGGGGTTAGCTTTCACTGTTATGCTGATGATACTCAGCTCTATATTTCTTCACGGCCTGGTGAAACACACCAAATTGAGAAACTTATGGAATGCATAGTCGATATAAAATACTGGATGACGAGTAATTTCTTACTGCTAAATTCTGAAAAAACAGAGGTGTTACTTATCGGACCTAAAACCCCCACAAGTAATAACCAAGAACACTCTCTAACACTTGATGGCTGCTCTGTAAATTCTTCGTCATCAGTAAGGAACCTAGGTGTACTATTTAATAGTAATCTCTCCTTTGACAGCCACGTTTCTAGCATTTGTAGAACTGCATTTTTTCATCTTAAAAATATATCTAAACTGAGACCTATGCTCTCAATGTCAAATGCAGAAATATTAATTCATGCGTTTATGACCTCAAGGTTAGATTATTGTAATGCTTTATTGGGTGGTTGTTCTGCACGCTTAATAAACAAATTACAGATGGTTCAAAATGCAGCAGCTAGAGTTCTTACTAGAACCAGGAAGTATGAGCACATTAGCCCGGTTCTGTCAACACTGCACTGGCTCCCTACTAAACATCGTATAGATTTTAAAATATTGTTAATTACTTATAAAGCCCTGAATGGTTTAGCTCCTCAGTACTTGAGCGAGCTCTTATCGCATTATAGTCCTTCACGTCCGCTGCGTTCTCAAAACTCTGGCCATTTGATAATACCTAGAATATCAAAATCAACTGCAGGCGGCAGATCTTTTTCCTATTTAGCGCCCAAATTCTGGGACAATCTACCAAACACTGTTTGGGAGGCAGACACACTCTGTCAGTTTAAATCTAGATTAAAGACCCATCTCTTTAACCTGGCGTACACATAACACACTAATACACTTCTATTATTCAAATCCGTTAAAGGATTGTTAGGCTGCATTAATTAGATCAACCGGAACCGGGAACACTTCCCATAACACATGATGTACTTGTTACATCATAAAAATATTGACATCTACGCTAATATTAGTCTGTTTCTTTCTTATTCTGTTTCTCAGTCCGTGTCTGGATCAGATGGTGGATTGGTGCCGGGAGATGATGTCTGCGGCCCAGATTGTCGGCGGAGGCCAGACCCCTGGATGAGCCCCGGGGACATTATCCCAGTGAAGACCTCGACTTAAAATACAATAAAAATAAAAATAAAACAAAAACTAAAAATATAATAAAATACCTAACTACATAATACTATTATTGTTAGAAATTGCAACAATATTAAAATAGAAATATAAAACATTTAAAGTTTTAATTAAAACAATAAATAAACAATAATATCCTGGCCAGAGGAGAACTGGCCCCCCGACTGAGCCTGGTTTCTCCCAAGGTTTTTTTTTTTCTCCACTCTGTCACAGAGGGAGTTTTGGTTCCTTGCCGCTGTCGCCTCTGGCTTGCTCAGTTGGGGACACTTAATTTCTAGCGATTATCGTCAATTTAATTTCACAGATATTATTTAAACTAAACTTAGCTAGACAATGACATCTCTGAATTCAATAATGAAATGCCTTTAACTGAAAATTGAGTGTTTAATCTTATTATTATACATTACTGACACTCTATCCTCCAACTTGATAGTGTTAAGTGCTTTGACACAATCTGTATTGTTAAAAGCGCTATATAAATAAAGGTGACTTGACTTGACTTTGTTTTCTAGGTGGGTAAGAGCCAGGTGGAGGGTGGAGGAAATTGCATCATCCGTAGAGCGGTTTGGACGGTATGCAAACTGGAGCGGATCGAGTGTGTTGGGGAGGCTGTTTTTGATTTTTTGCATGACTAACCTCTCAAAGCACTTCATCATGATTGGAGTCAGTGCTATGGGACGGTAGTCGTTTAAACAGGACACAGGTGATTTCTTTGGTACCGGTATGATTGTTGTGGATTTTAGACATGTGGGGACGACTGCTTGGCTCAGCGAGGTGTTGAAGATATCTGTTAGGACATCCGTCAGCTGTGCAGCACAGTCTTTCAGTACACGGCCAGGTATGTTGTCAGGACCCGCAGCCTTTCGTGGGTTAATCCTGGATAGGGTCTTTCTTACGTCGGCTGCAGACAGACAGAGCGCCTGGTCGTTGGGAGGTGTGGGCAGTTTTTGTGCAGGTGTGTCGTTCTGCATTTCAAACTGTGAATAAAAGTGGTTGACTGTATCGGGGAGGGATGGATCATCATCACAGGCCTGTGGCAGGGGCTTGTAGTCAGTGATGGTCTGTATGGCTTGCCACAGGCTCCGTGTGTCTCTGCTGTCGTTTTGCATTTTTGATGCCACAGGACAGATTGGCTCTTGCTGTTTTGAGGGCTGCTTTATCTCCTGATCTGAATGCTTCATCTCTGGTCTTTAGCAGCCCACGAACCTCTGCTGTCATCCACGGCTTTTGGTTTGCACGTGTGGTGATGGTCTTTGTGACTGTCACATAATCCATGCACTTCTTATGCTACTCATCAGAGTGATATCCTCCACAGGATCCAGCTGCGCGACGTATCGAGTTGTGAGGTAAATTTTGGGTTATTTCTCTCAGCGCATATTTCTTCCAGAAACAAAAAGTAATGTTAACCAGGATGAACTTGTTTGTTTACGCGGAGGCGATGTGGGCGTTTACATTCGCGCGCACCTCACGTGGATATTTGAATCTGAAAAGAGTGATCGGCGCGTGGGCGTGACCGCATTAGATATGAGTTGAGACGGGAAAACTGGACATCGCGTTGGTTTCATAAGGATTACTTTATCACAGAATATTTGTTTTAGATGTAACTTACTTCATTTAAAAGTAGACATTTCAAGCTTTCTATACATGTTTCTCATGTATTTGAGGTGAGTATTCGCGGAGATTCATGTTGTTTCATTTATGTGTCTGTGAAGAGAGGTGACAGAGACGGAGCTGGCAGAGAACGCACCGTTTATTTTATTAATTTTAGAAAAGCACATTGTTTCGTTGTTATTGTGACTATACAGAAATAAAAGTAGAGCCTTTGCAGTTTCAAATGATACCTTATTCTTATCTGTACGATCAATACTGAGAGTATTTTTAGTTCTTTTCGCGGTCATAAAGAAAATACAAGACAGCCCGCACCGGTGCGGGCTTCGACCCGACGGGGTTAAAGAGCTGGCTGTCTGGTGCAGTCTTAACAACCTGGAGCTCAACACTATCAAAACACTGGAGATGACCATGGACTTCAGGAGAAACCCCCCTGCACTCCCCCCACTCTCCATCATGGACAGCACTGTAACGACAGTGGAGTCATTCAGATTTCTGGGCACCACTATCTCTCAGGACTTGGAAGTGGGACACTCACATTGACTCCATTGTTAAAAAGGCCCAGCAGAAGTTGTACTTCCTTCGCCAGCTGAGGAAGTTCAACCTGCCACAGGAGCTGCTGAAACAGTTCTACTCTGCCATCACTGAATCTGTCCTCTGCACTTCAATAACTGTATGATTCAGCTCAGCTACCAAATCTGACCGCAGAAGACTATAGAGGGTAGTCCAGACTGCTGAGCGAATCATTTGTACAACCCTCCCTACTCTCCAAGAACTGTACTTATCCAGAGTGAGCAAAAGGGCCGGTAAAATCACTCTGGACCCCTCACACCCAGCACACTCCCTCTTTGAACTGCTGCTGTCTGGTCGACGCTACAGAGCTCGGAGCACCAGAACGACCAGGCACAGGAACAGTTTCTTCCCTCAGGCAATCCATCTTATGAACACTTGACAATAATTGTGGAACACACAACACTATTTATACACTTATATACTTATTTATTTAAAGCACATACTTTGTTTACATTTCAAATTTTGCACATAATATACCTGTACATACAAAACTGTCTACTGTAATGTACCTGTACATACAATTGTCAATTTGTATATTGTTATTCCCTATTTACTTGTTCTATTTTTTTTCTGTATTTTTGTCCTGTCACTGTCATTCTGTTGCACTGTGGAAGCTTCTGTCACGAAAACAAATTCCTCATATGTGTAAACATACCTGGCAATAAAGCTCATTCTGATTCTGATTCTGATTCTGATGTGCACTGCCTGGAAGAACAACACATGGCCTGACCAAAAAAATAGCTCCTCCACATCTAGCTCCAGCTGGAATGCAGTCCAGATATTCTCAAAGCCACCCAAGCCTTTCTTGGACTGCAGCAGTTCATAGTGTGGTACTGAGGTATGTGGTTATAGGCTGAACCACGTGGCACAGACACAATAAGTGCAATTCACCTTTATTCCACAAAATGGCACTTTAAAACATAATGATGACGTGATTTTCCACTCATAATTAGCGCATGCATAAAACAAATAATCATCTGCAAAAATGTAACTGGCTTGAATGGCTTTACTGCATAGCAATTACTGTACATAATGAAATATAAGTGTCACTGTCGTTTGATGGTGGATGTGGTGAATAGCGATCAAAATGTTGTTTTTGAAGCTGCTGAAAACAATAGTTTTGAGAATATGGTTGAGAGAGCGCATATGAGCCAGATGCTGAATGTATACTGGGGAAATGCGCACTGACGATGGCAGTGACGGTAAAATCATCTGCTCAAATCGAACCCTTATAAGTTTCAAAAGGTAAGGAAGTATGCTTATTTTATTCTTTTGAAATAAATGTGATTAAAGCATTAAATTTACCTTTCTCAAATAGGTTGACACATTGTTACAACAGTAATTTTATGTTTTAAAACAAATTATAAATAAACTATTTGTATTTCTTGAAAATTGTTGCTTCAATTAATTTTTTGCAAGATAGAACCTTATAATTCCAAGCGGAAAATTACATTTTAGAATTAGAAGGTTCTATCTGCATTTGACCTGTTCCAAAAATCCCCATTTAAAAATTTGAGAGGATTTTGATATTGTGCATTGAGAATACATTTAGGGTCTCCGTCATTTTCATGTAGGAAAGAGACTTGTTCCCCATATAATTTTTGCTATATGGAGTGCAAAATCTCAAAACCACTCAGAATGCAGATAGAACCTTATAATTCCAAGGCGACGAAATAAGAGAAAACAAATGGTAACCAACTAAAGTAAAAGGTAAGAAAAAGCCAAACAAAATAAAACCTCAAGGAGCATATATATAGAAATAATAGGAGAAGTAGCAAGGAAAAATGTTAAAATAAATAAAATGGTCAATAAATAAAAGAACTGAGGAGCAATGCTTTGGCAAGGGGCAAAGATATGCAAGTACAGCTAAGACTGAGGCTGTGTTCGAAATGGCATACTTGCCTACTGCGTACTGCCCAGTACACAGTGTATACTGCCTACTATTTTTTTAAGAATAGTGTGTGAAACAGTATACAATAAGCAACAAATGTTTCAGAGTAGTATGCTTAATTGTCACATGACAAACACAAACATTAATTCAGCACAGCTGTGAAGGTTATTACCTTACAAACAAATGTGCTAACTGTTCTTTTACAAAGGCTTCATACTAGTAAACTATGTTGCCCAATTGAATTCATTTCATAACTTAAGAACTTTACATAGGCTATTGGACTGAGCTGAATGAGCTGTCTTTAAATGAACTATGATATTTTTGGCAGTTACACTAAGTGGAAATAATGATAAATTATGTTTACACTAAAATAGCAGCATTTTCTTTAGCAACAGGTGTGTAAATAGTAGTTAGGTGGCAGATAATTATACTGTAGTACATTATAAAAGAGTATGCAATAACATATTGAGTGTAAATTATCATAAATCTTATTTGATGAACTCCACTTTATTGGGACAAAAACCTACCTACCGCTAATCACACTGTATTATTAATGAGGCGTTTAATCTACACTTTTCAAATATTTACTTAATTTTTTATTGAAAATAAATGCCTTTCTGATCTGGTATGTGATGGGAAAAGGAGTTGCAGGAGTTTGACAAAAGTCAGGATCGAACTCGGATCGCTTGTATCAACAGCACACATCTCCAGCCTTTTACTCACTGCGCCACTGATTCTGGTGAATTACGCGTGTCTTTTGCAGTACTGTTTATCGCAGCCAGGCATTGGTGAGCGGAGTTAATGTAAATAGCATCTGACAACAAATTGGTCTATTTGTCCTTAGAGTAAATACACCCCGTTTCTTTTTAGAGCTGCTTGACAGCGGAATTTAATTCTGTTTACTTAATTGAAATATTAATTATATTTATATATTATATTACTGCAATATTAATATTATTATTTAATATCTTTGAAACAATGTACAGTGTTTGATCCACTTCAACATTTGAAGTGGATCAAAACCTTTCGTCAAAGTTGCCCTAAAACCAAAATGCGTTCTTGTGTTAGGACAACTTTGATTAACTTTTTTGATCCACTTCAAAAGTGCTATGAGATAACGGTGACGTCATTCGACTTGATCGGAAAAGTGCCGTAGAGATTAAAGTAATTTATGTCCTACAAATGATATTGTTTTTAGATGCACAGTGATAGTTTGTAGTTTACATGTATATGTATATACGTACATATACAAGTGTAACATTCATAATTACTATTCCCCGCCTCCAGTTCACTCAGGCGTTTGAAGATGAAACGTCACATCGAGCGCGTTGCGTTCTGGGAAACCGTATCCCATGCAGTGTCTTCAGATGCATACATCAAATTTCAGCAAATGTAGCAGGTAATACGGGCATTCCATGCATACAGAAAATTCACATACTAATCACAGTATACACACAGCATACTGCAGTATAGTTGGAGTTGTGTGATAGTATGCCATTCCGAACACAGCTTATGTACTGATTTCAGTGTACTTACAGAGTTATATTTAGCAGATTTTGGCAAAAATAGTAGGTCATCCGGGTATTTCATGCATACAGACAATTTGCATACCATGCGCAGCATACATACTGCATGCTGCAGAAATAGTAAGAGTAGTATGATAGTATGGCATTTTGAACACAGCCTATGTCTCCCTTATCTAACACACCTGATTCAACTCATCAGCTCGTTAGTAGAGACTGCAAGACCTGAATTGGGTGTGTCTGAGCAAAAGATAAACTAGCTGTTTGAGGCTCTGAACAGGCAAACATATACATTTACTCACGACGAAACGGCAAAGACAAGAGGACAGAGAGCACAATAAATAGGGAAGAAAGCGTACAAGGAAAACAACAGATTCATAAGATATATCACTCTGTAGCCCAAGACTGGTTACTCACTGAAGCTAAGCAGGGTTGAGCCTGGTCAGTACCTGGATGGGAGATCTCCTGGGAAAACTAGTTTG
Organism: Aspiorhynchus laticeps; assembly: GCA_023376895.1. Classification (NCBI taxonomy): domain Eukaryota; kingdom Metazoa; phylum Chordata; class Actinopteri; order Cypriniformes; family Cyprinidae; genus Aspiorhynchus; species Aspiorhynchus laticeps. The sequence goes on along the minus strand of JALXFT010002016.1, from coordinate 230,882 downwards.
CTGCTGGAAGAGGTGTTAGTGAGGCCAGCAGGGGGTTGCTCACCCTGTGGTCTGTGTGGGTCCTAACTAGTGATCGACCGATATTGATTTTTTAGAACCGATACCGATACCGATAATTTGTTTGTTTATGTGCCCGATAACCGATATGCAGAACCGATATTTATTTACTGTTATACTTGTGTTTTTTACAATTATTACAACACTACTGAACTGAACAAACCATTTTATTTATAACAATCACTCCCTCCTTGCATAGAAAAGAAAACAAATCTTATTTATACACCAATAAATAGAGGGGTCTTAGAGTACAAAAAATAAAAAAGTGCACTGTTACTAAACAGTTTTTGTTTAAAAATAAAATCGTCGATGAGGTAAAAAAAACAAACAGGTAAAATAAATAAAGCACATAAAAGTAATTCTCACCAATTAAAAAATAAATAAAACTTGTGGCGGCAGGTGACGTCACGTTAATTTGCATGTCATTGTGTCAAGTTTGCGTTCAGACGAGTTTTGGCACTTCAGATCTGTTCTAAATGTCACATACTGTAATTAATACAACAATGCCAATAAAGCTGTTCACATTATACTTTCTGTTGTCATACATAAAACAAGTATAAATAGTAAACAGGAAACATTAATTTTACATGTTAACCAGGAATCACTCTCACTATACTCCTTAAATCCTGATTTATAATCGCAACAAAGTCTGATAAAATCAATATACATCTAACTTGCACTAAAAAGCGACTATATGCGGTGGTCTTGGCTGTATTACGGTTTTGTCTCATTCAGCGCACTGTCTGCGTCTGAGTAACAAACTATGCGCATATTAACAGACGAATTATGTTCATATTTAAAAGTCCAAACAGTCAGTAAGCGACAGGTGCTTGGAAACGCTGTTTTGTAAATGATTTACTGACGATTTTGCTGCGTTACGGCCAAATTAATGCGCTGCTTCACTGCCGCTCACTGCACAGAATAGACGCAGAGAGAGGCGACACTGCGCCGGGAGAGTCAGATCTCGCACTCGCGGGGCAGTAACATTACTGGAGACAAATTCCAACTGAACGATAGCCAAGGTTTTTTCAAAAAAATTCGCTAGGTTTGTCAGTATGAACCTGTTGTGGGAAAAAAGCCGCCAAAAGGGTCTGAAAGTTGCTAAATACTGAAAGTCGCGCTCTTGTGTGTGAGATGCGGGAGCTGTTGGCAGCGGGCGGTGGATATTGTTGCAGCCCGCCACAGATAAAGAGAGAGAGCTTGTCTGAGGGAGTGTCTACAGTTCTTGAGCACACAGAACGAGCAGTGTGAAATGCGTCGGGCGAGGGGAGATTTTCCTCTAGTTAATCGATCACGGATGGTTTCATTATCTCGGGCAGATAAAAAAAAAAAAAAGTGTAAGATAATAATAGTAATAAAAACAAAAATGTGTCACCAAATATACTTGGGCGGCCGTTAATATACCTGGGCGGCCCGCGCAGGTAAAGTCTATGTGTGGGAAACACTGGAGTTGTGTTTACTAGGATGTTTATTAGGGAATTGATGGTTATATAGTAAATGTTTATATAATTACGGTGTTTTAATCGTGAATATTTTTAAAAGTTACATGCGGTGGCGTGCTGTAGCATTTCCTGAGCATCAACCCACTGAGTGAACAGCAATATGAAGCGGCTTCACGAGACTAATGATGAGCAAATATACAACAGAGAGAGAATTTAATTCAGCGCTTTTACTTCCAACTTGCGCTCATTCATGGCTGTATTATTTAATTCATGCAAAGTTACGTCTTTATTGGGACAGGACTTGACGGATTATCTTACGTGACTCGTCTATTTCTTAGAGCCAAGCTGCATAAACTACATATCAAGCATATGTATCACATCTAATTTGTGCATTAATGGCTGTTATGTTAAATAAAATGTACTAATTACAGCAAAGCAAGTAATACTTTACCTGTGCACGCCGTTGTCTCCCCTCAGATGCGCTGTAATGGCGCTCATGCGTGCAATTCTTAAAACGCCCACAAGATGGCGGCGTTTATCGGAAAATCCGATATTACAAAACCAATATCCGATTATGGAAAAATGCTTAAATATCGGGAAAAATATCGGTAAATCGATATATCGGTCGATCTCTAGTCCTAACGCCCCAGTATAGTGACGGGGACACTATACTGCCAACAAACACCGTCCTTCAGATGAGACATTAAACCGAGGTCCTGACTCTCTGTGGTCATTAAAAATCTCAGGATGTCTTTTCGAAAAGAGTAGAGGCGTGACCTTGGCCAAATTTGCCCATTGGCCTCTGACCATCATGGCCTCCTAACAATCCCCATATCTGCTGATTGGCTTATTCACTCTGTCTTTTCTTCACCAATAAGCTGGTGTGTGGTGGGCATTCTGGCGCACTATGGCTGCTGTCGCATCACCCAAGTGGATGCTGCACACTGGTGGTGAATGGGGAGATTACCCCCTCACAATGTAAAGCGCTATATAAAATGTAATGAAATATTATTATTATCATATGTGGTTTATGGATATTCTTAGTGAACTTTGGGTGAAACCTTTTGGGGGAGAATGGGGAGAGGGAGAGGGCGAGGCAGAGAGGGCAGAGGGGGTCGTAAATGAGCAAGGGGCGGTATTGTTTGCTCTTTTTGGAGCTCTCTAGATTAGATTTATTGTTTTGTTGCATGGCATCTGTTTTGTGCGAGTTCTAGTGCTAGGCGGTATACCGGTTCATACTGATTACCGGTGTTTAGTTTTGTTATGATATGAATTTTTAATATACCGTAATACCGGTGTATGTCGTTTAAACAATGTTCGGAATGCAACTGTTTGAGAGGGGTCACTTTTTACTGTTGTGAGGACATATGTTACTGCATGATGGTGAAGATGGATAGACATTGAAAGTTTCAAAATTGAAGCTGTAGAACTAGTAGAACGTGACACCTAAGAACTTATCCACAATATCCACATTGACCGCCACAAAGATCCACTGCCCCCTGCCATCAGCTCCCGCATCTCTCACACACACGAGCGCAACTTTAGCACATTTAGTAACTTTCAGACCCTTTTAGCAGCTTTTTTTCCATAAAAAAACATCCTGACAAACCTAGCGACTTTTTGGATAAACCTTAGCCATCGTTCGGTTGGAAGATTTAGCCAGTGCTGCCCCGTGAGCGCGAGGTCTGACTCTCCCGGCGCAGTGTCACCTCTCTCGGCGTCTGTTTTGTGTAGTAAGCGGCAGAGAAGCAGCGCATTCAGTTGGCAACCGACTCATCAGTAAATGAGTACAAAACAGTGTTTCCAAGCACATGTCGCTTACTAACTTTTTGGAATTATAAATATGAACATAGATGGTCTGTTAATATGCTTATAGTTTGTTACTCAGACGCAGGCAGTGTGCTGAAGTAGACAAAAAAAATATAGCCAAAATCATCTCATAGCCGCTCTTTAGTGTAGATGCATGTTGATTTTATCAGAAGATGTCGCAATTATAAATCAGGATTTAAGGAGTAAAGTGAGAGTGACTCCTGTTTAACATGCATGGGTTGTGTTTAGTCACTATTTAGCGTGGATTCTTTCAACAAAACTCACTCATCATGACAGTAAAATAGGGTATTCTAAGTCAATCTACTGCAGTATTTTCTCTCTCAGACAGCAGAAAATGTGGTTAACACCCGATCATGCATGAAAAAACCCCGTCATATACCGTGAAACCGGTATACTTTTGAAAAATACCGTGATATAAATTTTTTGTCATACTTCCCAGCACCAGCGAGTTCCTGACATTTGGCTTCATGAGGAGATGATTTCGCCTCTTCCAAGACCAATCAACAAACCTTAATTGAAAACAAATCAAATGAACGGGAAGCGGACATGGTCCATGGGCTGGAGCCCACTCAAGCCTAATGGTAAGTCCGGCCATGTATACCACCCAGCACCAATATGTGGCCAGACTAGGAAGAAAGGGAAACTTTTATGTTTTGTTCTACAATAGTGGCGGTGGGCCAATCCGCCAGTGAAGGGGCAACACAGTAAGGGCACAAAGACAAATCACTTTTAAAGTCTATGCTAAAAAAACTCCTCCATTTGCCATTATAGATTAAAAAGGGGTGAGTTCATATATGTAAATACTTTTTTATTAATGTCTTCTTCATATTTTTTGCTTTTCAACATGAAAGCTGTGAAATATTTTTTTAATACTTTCAGATTCAACTCCACCCTGCCGGGTTGTTGTGCGACAAGATTTGGATGAGGAATAATTCAAACGAGATCATTTTCCTGATCTTCCAGAAGATTTTGAGTTATGCAAAGTAAATGGCCAAAGACAGATCAAATATCTCTTTGCAGTTGGAAAGTTTGAGTCCCAATCAGATTTTCTCAAGCAATGAATTGGGGCACTTTACATTCGTGTGAAGGTGCCGATACGGTAAAAAATAAAATAAAATCTGTCCAAAATATATTTTAAATAAATGTTAAACATTTTGTATCTGTGATTCTCAATCAAATATATTTTTTAAATTGAAAATATATTTCCTTTCAACCAAACTATATTTCATATTTCAAAAATACATTTCCAACCTTAAAGTATAATTTTTTCTAAATGTTTTAGTGTGATAAAAAAATAATAAAAATGATTGTAACAGATATGCATATTATGTACAACATCAAAAAATATTTGGACACAAATAAAAAAGCCAAAAGTTTAGCAAGAATTAGATAACAGGTCATGTTTACTTATTTGCTTACAGTATGTCACAATGCAGAATACCTCACTACCAATGTAGTGTTCAGTTGACTTTGAAATTAGCTGTCAGGGAAACAATATACAAAACTGTTTTGTACACTTTAGTTTTTGACATATAATGAATATACAATATAGTGAAAATTGAGCATACGCTGTTCAACATACACAATGTACAGTGGTGTGAAAAAGTTTTTGCCCCTTTCCTGTTTTTTTATTTTTTGCATATTTGTCACACTTGAATGATTCAGATCATCAAACTAATTTTAATATTACACAAAGATAACCCAAGTAAATACAAAATGCAGTTTTGAAATAATGATTTCATTTATTAAGGGAAAAGGGCTGTCCAAACCTGCCTGGCCCTACTTGGAAAAAGTAATTGCCCCCTAAATTTAATTCAATTCAATTCAAGTTTATTTGTATAGCGCCTTTTACGATACAATCGTTGCAAAGCGCTTTACAGGAAATTAAGTTTCTACAATATATTTATACATTGTAGAAACTTAATATATTAACTTATGGCAAAATTTGTTAATTCTACATGTTGTTGTAGAAGACGAGTCCCTTCGTAGTCAGAGGTTGGCATCCTCTGAGGTCCTCCGAGGGGTCGGCATCATCTCTTCTCAGGTGTTTGGTCATCTCAGATCATTTAAGGGCTGGATCCAGACTGAAGCTTGTGTAACTCCTAGTTACCACGGGATGTAAATCCCGTGGCATAAACAGATAAACAAAGAGACATAATTAGCGTAGCTGTTGTTCCATTCAAGCAAAAATTATTTGTTCAACCCAAGCTAAAGAATAATAATGTGCGTTTTGATCAGATATAACTGCAGTACAAGATTATGAGATACATTATATGAATGCATTATATGAATGCTTGGCTAAAGAGATGTGTCTTTAATCTAGATTTAAACAGAGAGAGTGTGTCTGAACCCCGAACGTTATCAGAAAGGCTATTCCAGAGTTTGGGAGCCAAATATGAAAAAGCTCTACCTCCTTTAGTGGACTTTGCTATTCTAGGTACTACCAAGAGTCCAGAGTTTTGCGACCTTAGGGAGCGTGATGGATTGTAGCGACATAGAAGACTAGTTAGGTACGCAGGAGCTAAACCATTTAGGGCCTTATAGGTAAGTAATAATATTTTGTAACTGATACGGTACTTAATAGGTAGCCAGTGCAGAGACTGTAAAATTGGGGTAATATGATCATATTTTCTTGATCTGGTAAGGACTCTAGCTGCTGCATTTTGGACTACTTGTAGCTTGTTTATTGAAGATGCAGGACAACCACCTAGCAGTGCATTACAATAGTCCAGTCTAGAGGTCATGAATGCGTGAACTAGCTTTTCTGTATCAGAAACAGGTAACATGTTCCTTAGCTTGGCAATGTTTCTAAGATGGAAGAATGCTGTTTTTGTAACATTGGAAATATGTTTTTCAAAAGACAAGTTGCTGTCTAATATAACACCCAGATTTTTGACTGTAGAGGAAGTAACAGGACATCCGTCTAGTTGCAGATTATAATCCAAGAGATTCTGTGTACTGTTATTTGGTCCAATAAGTAATATCTCTGTCTTATCTGAATTTAATAGGAGAAAATTATTGGTCATCCAATCTTTTACATTTTTAACACACTCAGTTAACTTAGATAATTTAGAAGTTTCGTCTGGTCTTGTTGAGATATATAGTTGAGTATCATCAGCATAGCAATGGAAACTAATCCCGTATTTTCTAATAATATTACCAAGGGGCAGCATGTATATTGAAAACAGCAGAGGACCTAGGACAGATCCTTGTGGTACTCCATACTTTACTGGTGATAATTGAGATGACTCCCCGTTTAAATAAACAAAGTGGTAGCGATCGGACAGGTAGGATCTAAACCATCTTAAAGCCTGCCCTTGAATACCTGTATAGTTTTGTAATCGATCTACGAGTATTTCATGATCTATAGTGTCGAACGCAGCACTAAGATCAAGTAAAACTAGCAATGAGATGCAGCCTTGGTCTGACGCAAGAAGCAAGTCATTTGTAATCTTAACAAGTGCAGTTTCTGTGCTATGGCGGGGCTTGAAACCTGACTGAAATTCTTCACAGAGATAATTTTTTTGCAAGAATGAGCACAATTGAGCAGACACAACTTTTTCTAAAATTTTAGACATAAACGGAAGATTTGAGATGGGTCTGTAATTTGCCAGATCACTAGGATCTAGTTGTGGCTTCTTAATAAGAGGCTTAATAACTGCCAGCTTGAATGTTTTAGGGACATGACCTAAAGATAACGATGAGTTAATAATATTGAGAAGCGGTGCTTCTGCTACAGGTAACTCTTTCAGTAATTTAGTGGGTACAGGATCTAATAGACATGTTGTTGGTTTAGATGTGTTGATAAGTTTATTTAGCTCTTCCTGTCCTATAGTTGAAAAGCACTGCAGTTTTTCTTTGGGTGCGGTGAATGAGGCTGAAGTACTAGACGCCGTAGAATCTACATTAGTTATTGTATTTCTGATGTTATCTATTTTATCAGTGAAGAAATTCATAAAGTCATTACTATTAAATTGTGAGGGAATATTTAGATCGGGTGACGTCTGGTTATTTGTTAGTCTAGCCACTGTGCTAAATAAAAACCTTGGATTATTTTGGTTATTATCTATGAGTTTGCGGATATGCTCGGTCCTGGCAGCTTTTAGAGCATGTCTATATCTGGACATACTGTTTTTCCACGCAATTCTAAAAACTTCCAAGTTAGTTTTTCTCCATTTGCGCTCAAGATTACGAGTTTCTTTCTTGAGAGAATGGGTATAACTGTTGTACCATGGCGCAGCACGTTTTCCTCTAACCTTTTTTAATTTGATGGGAGCAACAGTTTCTAACGTATTAGAGAGGATAGTGCCCATGTTGCTAGTCATTTTGTCAAGTTCATTTGTATTTATGGGTACACAGAGCAGCTGAGATAAATCAGGCAGGTTATTTGTGAATCTGTCTTTAGTGGCTGGAACAATAGTTCTGCCCGGACGATAACGTGGGGCCCTACAGTTAATATCAGTTATAAGCAGCATGCACGATACAAGGAAATGGTCAGTAACATCATCACTTTGAGGTACAATATCTATATCAGTAAGATCAATTCCATGCGATATAATTAAATCTAGCGTGTGATTATAACGATGAGTGGGCCCGGTGACATTTTGCTTGACTCCAAAAGAGTTTATTAGGTCAGTAAACGCAAGTCCTAATGCATCATTTGGATTATCAACATGAATGTTAAAATCTCCGACAATTAGCGCTTTATCAGCATTAACCAATAGGTCTGAGAGGAAATCTGCAAATTCTTTTAGGAAATCTGTATATGGCCCTGGCGGTCTATACACAGTAGCCAGAGCAAGAGATAAGACAGATTTCTTTTGCATATCTGACAGTGTAACATTAAGCAGAAGTATTTCGAATGAGTTAAACCTGTATCCTGTTTTCTGAGTAACATTGAGAATATCACTATATATTGTTGCGACACCGCCGCCACGACCAGTCTGACGGGGCTCATGCTTATAACAGTAGCTTGGTGGAGTAGACTCATTTAGACCAATATAATCATTTGGTTTAAGCCAGGTTTCAGTCAAACAGAGTACATCAAAACTATTATCTGTGATCATTTCATTTAAAATTACTGCTTTAGGTGTGAGTGATCTAATGTTTAGGAGCCCAAGCTTTAAAAATTGTTTTTGTTCATTTATTTTGCATTTTTCTGGTTTAATCACGATCAGATTATTTCTAGATCCTGTGTTAAATTTATATTTTGACCTCACTATTCGGGGAACAGACACAGTATGTATAGATTGAACAACGCAGTTACTTCTATCATTTAAGTGGGTAGAGCAAAAGTCATCATAGCAGTTATTTGAGAATTGGCTTACTAGTCAGATGGAGCGTAGCGTCCTGGAGATGTTGTCCGACAGGAGTTCCGCTCCGACTCTGCTGGGGTGCAGGCCATCAGCACGAAAAAGCCTAGGACGCTCCCAGAAAAGATCCCAATTATTAACAAAGAGCAGTTTCTGTTCTTTACACCATGACAATAACCATTCGTTTAAAGCAAACAGTCTACTGAACCTTTCGTGTCCTCGTCGGTACGTGGGAAGCGGTCCTGAAACGATGATCGTCGTCGCGGGCGATGTGCTGCGTACCATCTCGATCAGGCTCCTGAAGTCCCTCTTCAGTGTCTCCGTCTGCCGCAGCTTGGTGTCGTTCACGCCCGCGTGCAGCACGACCGCTCCGACGCTCTCGTCGTCCTTCAGGATCGCGGGTATCTGCGCAGAAACATCGAGAACACGAGCACCAGGGAAACAGTGTGTGTGCACTTTACCTTCAGCTAACGTAGCACGGACGTGCCGGACGATGGAGTCTCCGACGATCACAGCGTCACGTTCCGTCTCGTGGAGGGGGGCGAAGCGGTTTCGGGTGGAGATCTCGAAGACCGGAAGCGGCGGAGGGGGAGATGATGTAGCCCGATGCCTCGCTCGCGTCTTCCGCTGCTGCCGCACCCAGGGTCCGTGGTGTCCCGGCGCCGGAGTGAAGGACATCTGAGAAGATCGCGTCCTGGGTGCGCGGGGCCTGTGCAGAGAAACACACGGAGTAGAGGTGGTGGGAGTGTTAGCAGCGTGCTGTAAACTTACCCCGGACCTGTGAGCGTCAGCCCGGGATGTTTCCAGCGCAGTTTGCCGCTCTCTCAGCTGGGCCTGTCTCTCCAGCAGCTCGTTGATCTGCCTCTCCACGGCCTCCAGCTCCTGCTGCACCGAATGCAGCTCGAACGCGTCCTCACCTGCACTCAAAGGTAGACACAAATCCGCCATTAAAGTAAGTAGCAGTGGAACAATGGTTATGTGTGTGATTAGGGTATTAGCTGTGTTAGCGCGCCAAGCGGCCGCCGCGTTGGCGGTGCTAACGGGCTATAAGCTAATAGCCGACTCGGGAAATCAAAATAGAACTAGTTATAACAAGGCGCCCTGATTGTTTTTGTTGTAGAATGCGATAGGGGATATATTCACACGTTATAGAAACGAGAAATGATGGTGTATAAAATTGATTTTAAGAGATAAAATAGACGATAAAGAAATAACTTGACGGAGCTCAAACTCAAAACACGCGTCAGCAACAAACAGGAAGTGACGAGCTTTAATAACTGGTTGTGCTACCCTTTGCAGCAACAACTGCAATCAAGCGTTTGCGATAACTGGCAATGAGTCTTTCACATCGCTGTGGAGGTATTTTGGCCCACTCTTCTTTGCAGAATTGTTTTAATTCAGCCACATTGGAGGGTTTTTCAAGCATGAAAGGACTGTTTAAGGTCATGCCACAGCATCTCAATCAGATTTAAGTCTGGACTTTGACTTGGCCACTCCAAAACCTTAAGTTAATTTTTCTTGAGCCATTTAGAGGTGGCCTTGCTGGTGTGTTTGGGATCACTGTCCTTTTTTTTTTCTTTCTTTTTTTTTTTTCCTTTCTCTTTTTATTTATTAAAAATATTTATTTTTTTATTTTTATTATTTTATTTTTTTTATCTTTTTTTATATATTAATTAATTCATAAGAAAACAAGAGAGAGAAAGAAGAAAAAGAGGTTGTGGGGAAAGTCAACAGAGAAGGGGGAGAGAGAGAGAGAAAAAAGGAGAATGGGGGATAGAGAGAGAGAGGGAAAAAACAAACAAAAAACAAAAAAACAAAAAAAACAGACAATTTGCTTCGATACCTGCTGACAAAAAGAGAAAACAACAGAAGAAAAGAACCGAAGACACAACATCAAAGAGACTGCAGCAACAACCAACATCTGTATGAATCACAATAAATTCTAAATGTTAAATGTTATTGAGCAGCACACATAACTAATATTACAAAATAAGTTTTGAAGCAACAGCAGATCAAGACAATGTGTGTCTGTGAGCACCTGTTTTTATACCAATGTGAATGCTTGAGTGTACACCTGTGTGTGTGAGCGCGCTTGTGTTCATAAGGTTCCTCCATGTAAATGTTTAATAGTGTGCGTGGGGAACAACAGCCCCATCCCGCAAGGCATGAAGCAGGCACGGAAAAGACCCGGGCCCCAAACATCCGGAGGCCCCCCAGGGCACGGGACTCCCAGGAGAACCACCGCAGGGACAACCGCGGCCTCCACCCAGAAAAGGGCAGAGGAGAGCCCGAAGGTGGGACCTCCGACAGCCACAGTGTAGACGCCCCAGGGTGCCGTGGCGGCAAGCCCGCAGGCTCCACCGGCAGCCGACCACACCAGGGCGGACCGGGCCCTGGGCCCGGAGACCCAAAGGCCCCCCACCCCACAATCGGGGCCCAGCAAGGCCAGTAGGGCCAGGCCCCGCCAATCGACCGCCGAGAGTGGGCCGGCGCTCGCCCGAGCATCCCGCCCGGCGCGAGAAATCACCAATGCACCGGCGGCATCCTCCACCGGCAGGGCATGGTGGTGGGGTGGGGGTCGACTAAGATGATGAGTGAGGTGGAGTCTAAGGCCCGACCTGACACATAGACGTAGACGACAAGCACACATATACACAAGCATTTGTTCCCACCCTCATGCACGCAAACGAATATTCACACCCTCACCCCACATGTAGACACACAAAAATGGACACGGTACCCACACTCACACTCCCCATATGCACTCTATACTCCTAGGTCCAGGCACCACCACCCCCAGAGGGGTAGTCAGCGCCCGATCCCGGAGCTGAACCCCCTTCGCTCCGGCGTGGGGACAGGAAGACCACCCCGGTCCCCGCAGCAGCAGAGAGAATCAACAGCCCAGACCCCGACCGGGCGGCCAGCTCATCCTCACAGCCCCCGGCTCCAGACAGAGAACAGAGAACAGGGGTGTTGACCCCCATAGGCACCCCCGTTACCCCAAATCTGCCCAGGGCGGGGGGCCCAGGGGATCACTGTCCTGCTGCATAACCCAAGTGAGCTTGAGCTTGAGGTCACAAACTGATGGCCGGACATTCTCCTTCAGGATTTTCTGATAGAGTGCAGAATTCATGGTTCCATCAATTATGGCAAGTCGTCCAGGTCCTGAAGTCCCAGACCATCACACTACCACCACCATGTCTGACTGTTGGTATGATGTTCTTTTTATGAAATGCTGTGTTGGTTTTATGACAGATGTAATGGGACACACACCTTCCAAAAAGTTCAACTTTGTCTCATCAGTCCACAGAATATTTGCCCAAATGTCTTTATCGAGATATTTTTTGGCAAATGTGAGACAAGCCTTTGTGTTCTTTTTGGTCAGCAGTGGCTTTTGCCTTTGAACTCTCCCATGTTTGCCGTTTTTGCCCAGTCTCTTTCTTATTGTTGAATCATGAACACTGACCTTAATTGAGGCAAGTGAGGCCTGCAGTTCTTTAGATGTTGTTCTGGGTTCTTTTATGACTTCCTGGATTAGTCGTCATTGCGCTCTTGGAGTAATTTTGGTAGGCCGGCCACTCCTGGGAAAAAGTTCCCCACTTTTACAAGTTTTTTCCATTTGTGGATGGCTCTGACCGTTGTTCACTGGAGTCCCAAAGCCTTAGAAATGGCTTTATAACCCTTTCCAGACTGATACATGTCAACTATTTTGTTTCTCACCTGTTCTTGAATTTCTTTAGATCGTGGCATGATGTGTTGCTCTTTAAGCATGCTTCACTTTATCAGACAGATTCTATTTAAGTGATTTCTTCATTCAACAGGTCTGGCAGTAATCAAGTCTGGGTTTGGCTAGTGAAATTTAACTCGGCTTTCTAAAATAATGTGGTTAATCACAGTTCTTTCATGATTTAACAGGAGGGGGCAATTAATTGTTCACGTAGGGCCAGGTAGAATTGTACAGCTTTTTTTCCCTTAATAAATTAAATCATAATTTAAAAACTGCATTTTGTATTTACTTGCATTATCTTTGTGTAACTGGGAACCGCTGGACTACATCATGTGTCATTCACCGGTGAGAAAACTTTATAGCAGTTAGTAAATGTACTACAATACCAGGAAGGAAGATCAGGTTGTTGATGTTTGTCTGCCATTGACTTGCTGATGATGTATCGCGTTTTGATTTGGACGAACATTTCTTGGTCCTACACCTTGCACAGAATATATAAATACAGAAAAAATACATTTAGACCACTTAACTTAATGATTGCTATCAGGATGTGAAGAGACTTTCAACCAGAATAACAAAAAAATGTTTCTGAAGTCAATCACCTATGACACCTTTAAGTATATAAGTTTAGCAATTATTGTGATTAATGGATTCATGCCCAGGGGAAAACAACATAAACCAACTGTGCAGCAAAAAAAATCCAATTTAAGAGAAAATATTAATAAATAGTTTGTAAACACACACATGTAGATATTTTAATATTTTATGGAGTATTATCAAAAACACGGTCATATTATTAAAACACTGTAATGTAATACCTATTATAAGAACACTGTAATATAGTGTATCAATAACATCTGAATTTAAGTTATAAGTGGACAAAACAATCTCTATAACAGTCTCCATAACTGCATTTCCATAGGAATTTAATTCTGTGCACTTTAAAGGTCTGGTGCTGCACTGTGACAGCAAGAGGAAGCTGTTAAAGATATCTTCTGTCACACCAGGAAAAACACAGTATAATCAGCACAAAAATAAACATGCAACAATAAATAACACATTTCCTATTTATTGTTGCATTTGTTTGTTTTTGAATAATCTGTGGCCCTAATTAATATTTATTTTTATTGATACACTTTGCTATAAATGGTTTCTGGATTTAAAAATGACTGTTTCGCTTTTTAGAAACAATCTTAAATACTAAATGTGCTACACATTTCATTACATAAACTGTTGACATTTTAGCGTTTGGACAGGACTTTTATTTTGGTGTGTTGATGTGACTTCACAAGGCTGCGCCGCGCTCCTGCGTCTGTGATTCTGCTGAAGAAAGGTTTGTTTTATTTTAACTTTCAAAGTTTTTAAATCAACGCTAGTCGAACGGGCTATTTTCCAGCGATGTATTTGGTTTAATAATTATTTGTAAGACTGTAATGATTTATCTGACGTTAATGTGCGCTATTTGTGAGAGTGAAGCTGCTCGTGAATCATGTTCTAGTAAGCTGTCAAAGAGTGATGGAGAATCCTGTGAAAGAAACATTAGATCGTTTTCATCTGAATATAGATCACAGTTGCTCGTTCTGTGAAAATAGGTTTATTCATTATTTTCTTTTTTTCTCTGTTCTTCTATCTACATGTCACCATTTCTGGTCATTAAAATGAAATTCAAAGTAACGTTAGCTCTGAACCAATCTACAGTTTTACTGTAGTTAATATAAATATAATATAGAGATTGGACCCATTTCATGTTAGTAAACATTGTGACGTTTTTCTGTGGGCGGAGCTTAGGTGGTGGCAGAAAGATTCCACTGACCGCTTCACTAAAGGCCAATTCACACCGCACAGACAAACGCCAACAAACTCCAACAAACAAGTTGGATTTAGAATCTTATGAAAAACAACTGTCATGTTCACACTGCACCAACAGACACCGACAAACTCTCACTGACTGGGGAGAAAATGGACGATCCTATATCATCCACAATCCAAATTTTACTCTTATTAATGTCTTTGCGTGTCATCCTTCGCATGAAAAGACGGTGACTAAAACGAAAGAGGCTGTGGGTGAAGCCGTGGCTGCTGCAACGGGGAAGACGGGGCGCCTATTTGAATTTATGCAGAGAACTACAGTCGCAAGATTTACAAAGCTTTCAAAATTTTGCTCGGATGGTCCCTAATCAGTTTAAGCATTTACTTCAGATGGTGACACCAATCATTCAAAGGCAAAATACAAATTTCCGAGATGCCATTTCACCTGGTGAACGCCTAATGATAACTCTTCGCTTCTTGGCAACAGGTAATGGCCTACGTTCTTACTTCGATCCGTTTAAATAATTAGCAGTGTTGATAATTATACACGATATAGGTATATACATTTTCAGTATTGCAGTTCTAAAAGCTTTTTCTTTCTTTTATTCACAGGAGAATCCTTTCGTAGCCTGCATTACGCTTTTCGCATTGGATGCTCAACTTTAAGTGAATTTATTCCCGACACATGTAGAGCCATCTATCAGGTTCTCAAAGAAAGGCATCTTAAGGTATGCATTCCGATCCTCACCACTTTGGTTTAATTAATGTGTCGATTTATAATTACCTTATTGAAAAGAATATGTGGGTATGCGTTCTGTGCTTCTCACTAAGCGAAGTATGCGCATCGTCAATGGGAACTGTCCGGTCAGGTGGTGCTAAACAAAGCCAGTGCTGTCAGCGCTATAGTTCAAATAATAGGGTTAGTGCTACCCTTATGGAAAAAAAAAATTATTGTAGTAGCCTACCGCCATGGTAACCACAAATTAATAAATGAGTTTGCTACAAAAACCATAGTTTAACCATGGTTTTTGTAGTAAAACTGTGGCTATACAAATGTTAATCAATACGCCAATAATAAATCATACATACAAAATGGTTAGTTTATTTTTATCAAGGTACACTATGCACAGAGATTAATGCACATAATATAAATGGATGTTGTTTGCTATATATCTTGATCTGCTTATAAAGACTTCTCAAGCGGTTATCAAATGATAGATTCCTTTCTGCTATTAAGATTTATTTATTTTTCTTAATGAGACAATAATAAAAACAATACTTTAAACTTGTGATTCTTTATTTGTGTCAATTACTATTTTAAATCACTGTGAGAACTGGAAGAACTTAAAATACAAAAAAATTATTCAAATGAACAAACATACAGTACAAATACAGAGTGAGATCTACCAGTCATAAAAAAGAAGATTTAGATTAGGGCTGCACGATATATTGCATGCGATATGCATGCGCGTCTCGTCAGTAAAGCCGGTTCCTTGATTAGCGGTTAATCTCCATCACCTGTTTTCAAATGGAGCGGCATTTAATACACAGAGCTGTAGTTCACTGACAAGCTACGCATATATCGCGTTCATATCAAAGGCGATATATCAGTCGATATATGCGTAGCTTGTCAGTGAACTACAGCTCTGTGTATTAAATGCCGCTCCATTTGAAAACAGGTGATGGAGATTAACCGCTAATCAAGGAACCGGCTTTACTGACGAGATGCGCATGCATATTGCATGCAATATATCGTGCAGCCCTAATTTAGATGCAATTAAGTAATTAATTGACTATAGTGGATGTGAATATGTAGCTGGATATTGGCTTGAAGAAGGACGAGGGGACAATAATATCTGATGTATGTGAAATTGTATATATTGTAGCTGGTGTGGGTCTTCTATTAATTTTAATTGATGCTCTACATACTGACAAAATGCATGTATGCCGTCATTTTTGGGTGGCTGCAGATTCTGTTGTTTCTCTGTAAGGACTTTTAGGGTTTGATTTATTGCCCCAAGAATGGCAAGGTCTTGAGCTTGAGCAGGATCAGATGAATATTTTCTTTTCCATTGCCTTTTTTTTTCTTTAGGCTGGACCTCTTCCTGATCTTCTTCCATCTCTTGTTCTTCCTCTTCTTTCTCCTGCTCTTTATCATCACCTCTGTCTTCACTTTCCCCCTCCTCAAGTGAAGTAGTAGAGTCCTGTAAAATATTGTTTAAAAATGGTTAATTAATGGTTTATTTACAAATGTAGTATTCTCTTTTCCAGTGCCCCACAACAGCAGATGAGTGGAAAAAAGTATCCGAAGGTTTCCAAACCACTGCAAAATTTCCCAATTGCTTAGGGGCTTTGGACGGGAAACATATACGGATTA
This sequence comes from Aspiorhynchus laticeps, assembly GCA_023376895.1. Classification (NCBI taxonomy): domain Eukaryota; kingdom Metazoa; phylum Chordata; class Actinopteri; order Cypriniformes; family Cyprinidae; genus Aspiorhynchus; species Aspiorhynchus laticeps. The sequence goes on along the minus strand of JALXFT010002016.1, from coordinate 214,328 downwards.
GACCCCCCCTCACTGCAGAGCACAGTTCTTCCATTATAAACACTTTAATTCGATTGTTATGATGGCTTTGGTTGACAGCAATTATAGATTTCTTTATGTTGATGTAGGGTGTAATGGAAGGGTGTCGGATGGTGGAGTATTTAGAGGGTCAACACTGCAAGAGTCTCTAGAGCAGAGAACTGCAAACATTCCCCAACCTACTCCATTGCCAGGGACAGACATGACAATGCCCTTTTTTGTTGTGGCAGATGAAGCTTTTCCTCTGAAATCATATTTAATGAAGCCTTTTGCCAGGAGAGGGCTTTCCAGAGAACAGAGAGTCTTCAACTACCGGCTATCCCGTGCCCGCCGTATTGTTGAAAACACCTTCGGCATCTTTGCGAACAGATTTAGTTTTTTTTTAACCACAATTAACCTAGATCCAGATGCTGTGGAGGTTATTGTTCTTGCATCATGTGCCCTTCACAACTATTTACGTGATGAATGTGGCAATGCTTATCTGTGTGGAATGACTGATCAGGATGGTCAAGAAACCTGGAGACAGGACCCTCCCCTGCAACAGGCAGCATTGCCAAGGTCCACAAATGCACGTTGCGAGGCCAAACAAAACAGGGAAAGGCTAATGCGGTACTTTAACTCAGAGGCAGGAGCTGTTCCTTGGCAATGGGATAGAATATAGAAAATCATTTCCATATGTACATAACATGTAAACCAATACTAAACTGAAATTAACTGTACAATATGAGAACTGTATATTTTATATGATTAATTTACATTAAACTACATTTTTAAATGGAGAAGTTAATAGGTGTATATTTCTGAGAGGTGAGTGGTCCAAGGCAATGGGCTAAATTGCTGTAAATATTTGTATTAAATAATTAAAAAAAATATTAAATACATTTTTAAAATCTGTAAATAAACTCACATTTTGAACATCAAGGTTTGATGTCGAGGGTCTTTTTTTCATGTGCAGCTCTAAAAATTTAAGTCTCCTCAAAAACCATTCCTGCCTTGGAGTGTGATGTCCTCCACTACCAGAGGGAGGTGATTTCAGGTATCTGCTTAACTGTGTCCTCATACTGTCCATTTTCTTCTTTACCGCAGCTTCTGTGAAACACAAACAATTAAACTATGTTATCTCTCTGAAAACAGAAGTTGCTAGTGCAGTTCGTGGCTTAAACAGTGATCGACGCAGGACATTAATATTCGATATAGGGCAAACAAAATACAAACTTTTTCAGACAATTTCTTTATTTGCCTCAATGCGTAACTTTTTTTTTAAAGTATAAAATGATTACAACAAACTTACAGTGCACTTTTTTTTGCACTGTATGAAGAATGATGTATAGAAAGTGCAGGAAAAATCACAAAGTATCATTTAATTTAGATCAGGAGTCACCAAACTTGATCCTGGAGGGCCGGTGTCCTGCAGAGTTAAGCTCCAACTTGCCTCAACACACCTGCCTTTAAGTTTCAAGTATACCTAGTAAGACCTTGATTAGCTGCTTCAGGTGTGTTTAATTAGGGTTGGAGCTAAACTCTGCAGGACACAGGCCCTCCAGGACAAAGTCTGGTGACCCCTAATTTAGTTAAACTAGGCTACAAATACACCTTTTGAAGGATATTGCGACACGGATTCAATTGTAAATAACTATCCCCCGGTTTCACAGACAAGGCTTAAGCCTAATCCAAGACTAAAATGTAAGTATGAGCTGTTTCAACTAAAAGAAACTTGCTCTGACTGATCTTAAAATATATCAGTGCCTTTATTTTGTCTCAAAATGCACACCAGTAATGTTTTTTTTCTAGGCACGTTTATAAAAATTACTTAAATGTCCTAATTGAACTATGGACTAATCCTGGCCAGTCTTACCCCTGTCTGTGAAACCAGGCCTATAATTATCTACATAATTGACTCATCTTGTCAACATTACCAGAATATTAAAATAAAATGACATAAGGGCGTTTGTAGAGAGTTTAGATTCAGACTGAGCAAGCTGCAAAACCAATAAACAGTTAACGTTACTTTGTAGCATTTTCAGTGCAAGTCCGTTCACCAAACAACTTTGTAACCATTTGCTAGGAACACACTAACGTTTCATTATTGATAACCACAACTACATACGTGTAACCATGTTAACCATATTGTCAGGCAGGTTTATTATATTAATAATATATTAGCATATAAATATTTTCGCTGTATTATAATTAAAAGTAAGGCAAAACATAAAAACACTAACCTGAAATCCCAAGCGCTGTATCAATCGACATGATCGCATTCCCCCTCGCGTAGCGGTTGGTATACTCAGCCACACCCACTGCATAAAGCTCCGGCCTCTCCTCCCAAAGATCAAGAAACTGTTCTTCTTTTTGATTAGTCCAGAAACCTGCCATTTTAGGATACCGCTAAGCACGCCCAGCACAGCACCTACTAGCAGTCTTGCCGCGTCGTCATGACAACGGTTCGTGGCCACGTCAGAGTTTGTTGTCGATTGTTGGAAAACCCTTTCACACTGCTCAGACATTCCACGACCCAACAAACGCCGATTAAGCATGTTCAGTCGGGTGAAAACAAACTCCAACCAACGCCAACAGGGGTAACACACTGATCCAACAAACTCGAGTTTGTTGGCGTTTGTCGGTGCGGAGTGAATTGGCCTTAACGCTAGTTATGAAGTCTGTTAGCTTGTTTTTTTTTAACAATAACTTGAGAAATTACGATTTTACCTGCATATATAAGGGCTGCATACCTACATACTGTCCATTATTTGAAAAGGTTAACTTTAACGGACGAAATTGGCCGACCTGTAGCCTACTCACTCAAAGGATGGACGATCTGACAGGATTACCTCCGGTTGAGTCACAGCTAAGGTGTATAGTAAAGACAAACTCACCGTGTATCTAGTCATGAAGATGAAATATATATTTCAATTTCAGCAGGCAACTATTTTTACAGCTACATTATTATTCCAGGCTCAATTACTCATAACAATGTATATACAATTACACATGATTAAGCATATAAATCGTCAGTTTGTTGTTTTACACACATGCACACAGACATTATTTCATACACGACATACTGAGATCCATAAGAAATCTTTAGATGCGCCCAGCAACAAAAGACAATACTTTATTGAACCTTTTCTAATAAGAAGTGTGTGCTGCCTGCAAATGCGAGATTTTTTGATGATAGTTTCTGTCCAGTCCACTCGTTTTAACTCGTTTAACCACAGCTGTCTAAGTTTTTTGTTTTTGTCTGGCAGTGGCAGCAGCGTTAAAATTTCAATTTCAATATTTCAAAATTCTGAATTTATTCTCGCAATTCCGAGATTATATCTCACAATTCTGATAAGAAAAATCAACTGGTCATTTCTCTCTTTCGAGTTATATCCCACACATCTGGCTTTTTTCCCCTCAGAATGAGTTAAATCGAGTTATAAAGTCTGAAATACGAAATATAAAGTAGCATTTGCGAGAAAAAAGTCTCAAAAAAGAATTGTGAGACAACATAGGTAACGTTAAATGTAAAATGTTATAGGTTTAAATAGTATTTCATGCTGTAACTGTAACAACAGTACATTTTATCTCTTATTCTGTGGATTTTTCCCGTTTCTCTCCGCTTGTTACCATGTGTTTCTGCCACCACAATGCGCGCGCAGCTGCGAGTGACGTAACTGTGACGTCTACATGAAATAGGTCTATATAGATGTCATGTCAAATAAAATATAAAAATTGTTTGTTTTTGTTTTGTCCTTGCCCTTGAATTTGATTTTGTAACATTTTGAATAAATAAATTAATAAAAGCCCAAGATACTATTAATTTAATGTATGTTTGAGATGCCCTTTAATTTATGTATTATTAATATATGTTATTATTAGTATATAATAATAATAATTATTATTATTATTATGAAATACTTATTTGCTATTAACTACGACTTTTCCCTCAATAAATTCCTAATTTTACTTATTAATAGTTAGTAAGGTAGTTGTTAAGTTGAGGTATCGGGTAGGATTAGGGATGTAGAATAAGGCATTAATATGTGTTAATTACTACTAATAAATGGCTAATATTCTAGTAATATGCATGCTAATAAGCAACTAGTTAAGAGGCCCTAAAATAAAGTGTTACCTTAAAGTCTTATTTGGTTTTTATGTTGTTTGTCTTAAGAAGTAGTAAGTCTTCAGAACCAGCTGTAACTTTTAAATTCAATTTTAAAAAGTAATGATGGAGAAATGGTTGTCAGTTTAACCAATTGCTTTGTGAAATGATTCACTGGTTTGAATCACTGACATCATCTGTTCAAAACTGTGTAAATACAAAAAGAACGACAAACAACTACAAACCAACTGCAAATAAAGTCATTAAAGCTTAATCTAGTAAATGTAATGTACAGGTCATTCAGTACCTAAACAAATGCATATGAAGTGTCTGTGTGTTTAGTGATAAATGTTTAATTTGTAGTGCTACAAATTAAACATTTACAAATTAAATGTTTAATTTGTAGTGCTATTTTAGTTTTTTTTTTTATTATTATTAATGTTTTTTGTCTTTTTTTGGGGGGGGGGGGGGGGGTCAGGTAAATTAGGGACATTAACGTTGACTCTTGACTGACTCCATTACAAGTGCACTGTCTACTGTCTACTGAACTTGGATATATTTTTCTTTCTGTTAATTTCTTTTCTCATTTTAATCATGACAGATTGTCCAAACAGACAGAAAAGCTCCTGGTGAAGCAACTGAAATCCATGTGACACACGATTATAAAGATGGCGTTTATTAAAGAGGAGAGTGAAGACATAAAGATTGAAGAAGTATTCAGTCTGAAACAAGAAGATACTGAGGAACAAACAGGTTGGTTTTCATTCTCAAAGCTGAACTCACTCATTTGATATTTATTAAAATGCCAAACTCTAAAGATATGAATGATACTTTTTGAAGAATGTATTATGAGTGACATGGAGAGTTTTATTTGACATGGAAATGTTGAGGTCACGTGACCAGAAAAATACTAATGCTACCTTCAAGTGCAGCTGCGATGTTACTTCCATTTGTTATGTCATGCATTAAATAAAAGTTAATAATTTAAATTATACATATGGGTAGTTGACAAATAGGCAGTAAAAATGTTTTTTTTTTGTAAAAGACCTTCTTTTTAAAAAAAGAAATTCATATATTTATGTAGCGTGAAGTCTGATCTTTGAGAAAATGTAAAGGGTCACTAACTTCGTCAATTCTTTCACTGCTTTTTTTAAAAAATTTACTGAACTGTACTAGGGCTGCACAATTAATCAGATTTCTAATCGCGATTACAATTATGGATGCCACGATTACAAAAATAAATAAACAATTAAAAATGCCCACTTGCATTATTCTGTGTGCTTAAGTGGTGTTTGCAGCGCGGGGTTTAACAAACTCAAACACACTGGATAAAATGCATTTTGTCTAACTGATAGTCGTTGTCACTCTGTTGTGCATGATAGATGTGTTAAACACCAAAGGTGTCAAAAGCAGAACAAAATAGTGGAACTCCTTTGAACTCGCGCCACACGTACCTTTAAACCGCGCGCCTCAAAAGAAAACAGTGCAGCGCGAGCTTAGAGCGTATGCGTTTATTACAGTGACCCGCGATCACGCGCTAAACAGGGCTGTGAAATCCAGTAAAGCACTCGAGTTCAGCGCAGAGTTCTCCAGTACAAATCATGTCTCTTTAATTTAAACTAAAGCCAAATAAATCGGAGCTATTATTCACATAAACACTGATGCAGAAACTGTGCAACAACGATCCAGTTAGAAGACGTTTCAATCCACATCACCCACATTTACCATAGTTTTACTGTAGTAACACTAACGGTAACAATGGTACGATGACAGAAAAGTAGGATATTCATATTGAGTTATTAATATACTAAATATGTTAAAGGAGTAATGGAATATAATTACATTATTTTATTAATTATTCTATCAGTTGATGTTGGTTTGTAATTGACTGAATGTCTTTAGGCTACTGTTTTTCAATGCAAACACCACAGAAACCATATAGTTAGGCTACTTTTTTTTACCATGGTAATGAGGTGCTGTACTTTTGGTTATGTATAAAAGATGAGGCTGTTACAGTTTTCACAATGGTACTGTCAAATGTACATCTGCATCCCAGCTCAAGCTCCTGCTACTCTGAACTCGAGCTCCTGTTCTAATGTGCATTTCTAAGACAAAACTTGTAATATTACATGTTCAGTGCTACCAAATCAGGTGCTGGTGCCACTGCTCTCTAATGTTAGTCTGGAGCCTGATCATATAAATTGTACTCTAAAATGTTCTGTTTAATTGTTAATGAAATATATAGCTTTAGTAAACCATTTTTTCTTTTAGTTTTAGTATAACACATTATTATACCATGCATAATTTTACCTTTTTTGTTTAAAGAAGAAACCAAACCAATGTGTAGTTGACATTTGAGGCTCAATGCTATATAAAAGCAATAAAAGTTCAGGAAGAGTGTTTTCAGCCATTTTTTAAATATATATTATATATGAAAATATGGCATGCAGCTTCAAACAATGGCATAAATCTGTTCAAAATAATCGTTAGTAGTAATCGCAATTACAATCTCAAGGGAATAATCGACAACTATGATTTTTGTCATAATCGTGCAGCCCTAAACTGTACCATAAATTTGTCCTATGGTGTGAGTTGTGTGACAGCAAAAATTCAGAAAAAAAACTCATAATAATCATAGACTGTAAAAAAAAAAAACATGGACGTAGAGTCCGTGACGTCACTCGTAGGTTTCTGAAGTGGGCGGAGCCAACCGCCACCATCTTGGTAGCGCGTCACTCCCGGATAATCGAAAATATGGCAAAAAGGCGGGACGTGGGTGAAGCTGAGGTGCTTGGCTGCTGAAACCACACCCGCCTAGCTCGACAGTAGTGACCGCAGTGCTGCCGTGCAAAGACAAAACACCATAACTTAGTTTTTGGTCAAATGAGTTATTGATCATTTTGGGACATTCATGACCTCCTTTATCATGTGTATAAGTATCTTGGAGAAAAGCCCTGGAGAAACCAAGGCAGAACACAGTAAAACATCAGTTACCGCTCTTTGACTTTGTTTTAGAACGCTCAAATTAAGTTACGGTGCTCTGCATTTGTTTAGCCGTTCATCAATATTACTGCCCTGGAGTTTGTTTTACTGTCCATTACAGTCTGCCGCATTTAAATTACGGTGTAACTTGTGTACTTTCATACATACATCTCTCAGCACTTCATTAGACAAACAAATTAGATGGATTACTATCTAACAAATTGCTCCATATAACAAAGCACAATAAACAAGCAACAACTAGATAACTTGGCAACAATAAATAATCATTAAAGGTATTTTATTTTTATCATGCAGATTATTCACTCAGCTGTCAGCCTGGAGCTGCCCACTTCTGCACATGTGAGGACTTGAATGCCGTGACAGCGTAGCGCACACATAATCAGTAACTGTTCACAATTAAATCCTTTTTCTTTCCTTTTCTTTTAACTCTATTAAATCCATTGTCATGAACGCCATCGGAGATGTTTAATCCACAATCATTCTGAGCATTATTCCTGCTGCCGTTCGCATCAATCCACAAGTAGTTCTTTTAGGTTAGGCTATTTCAAGTCAATATAAAAGGAATTACGTGTCTGGCATTCTTTTACGTTACTGAGCATAGCAAATAAAGTGGTTGCAAAACGGTATCCACTCACGTGTTTAACTTTTAGTCTGCTTGTTACGGTCAAAAAATAATTAATACAGTCACATTACTATGCAATAGCCTATATGAGATAGCCCATGATGACTAGATTTTATACAGGTGTTATGTAACGATTTTGTAAATGGTGATCAGCACCCAAATATTGATAATGTGGAAGTTATTGTCTTTTGCCTTGGTGTGACTTCTCACTTTTTGTAGACAATGCAAAAGCAGAGTACAGTAACTTCAAAATAGCGGTAAAAATCAAGTTTGAGCTCAATTGTTTTTTAATGTAGATAATTTTCATTATTAAAACATCCAATTGCCAGTTTTCCAGTGTCCAACCTGTAATTAATTTGGCTGGACAAATAAAAAGCTTTAAAGTAATTTATCTCAGTTTCACACTCTAGCGAGTTAAGGTCTTTTGCCTTTGTAGGGCAGCGTGGGCTAATAAGCCAAATGGCGATCTATACTTGTGTTTGATGAAACGCCTCTTTATCTACAAGTGGTAGCAGTTGGATATATGAGACCTAAACCGTGCTAATGCTTGTTCACAAATGGCAATGCAATTCTTATGCTGTCCAAGGGAATGTTGTAGTTTAAACCGATGCTGGAAAAAACTGCTTAAAAATCCTGGAAAGAGCTGTTTAAAAGTGTTATGATAAACCAGCTCTCCTCCGATCAAGCTCTGTTTGCAAGGCATTTGATAACTGCCAGGTTGAAGATTTGAAAGTAAAGAGATTCTGAGATTACAGGAAACATCTCTTTCAGTAGCCTTTTTTCAGTAGTAAACAACGTATGCTGTTCTGTGCCAGCAGCACCGATCAACGCCTTGATCTGAACGTAAACAATGTATCCACGTATAGGGTTGGGTATCGTTCTCATTTGAACCGGTACGGTACAGGTATCGGTACCTGAAATTCGGTACCGGTACCCAACGGTACCTTTTTTTTCGGTACTTGACTCTCTGTGTAATAACAAAAACATTTATTTCAGTGAAAAAATAAGTCCAAAACTCTCAATTTCAACATTTTGAACAATAGGGCCCTACAATTTTTTTTTTTACTTCCAGAAATTCTTGTTTTATTTTTTCTGATAATCAAATAAAGGCATGAAACATTTATTTATTTTTAATCAAATGAAAATGAAACCCTTTTATTTTTTGGCAAACAAACAGAGGTTTACAATTAGAATTAATACATTCTTAGAATATTCCTTTAAGTTTTAATAATAATTGTCTTTTTTCTACAATTAAGTGGTTAATGTAGTTGTAGTAATTATTTTTATCATTTGTTTTATTTAAATTTGACAGTAAATGGAATATATAAAGACGTACATGATATATATAATGATATACAGGTGCATCTCAATATATTAGAATGTCGTGAAAAAGTTACTTATTTCAAAAAGTGAAATTTTAATATATTTTACATTCATTACATGTAAAGTAAAACATTTCAAAAATAATTTTGTTTTAATTTTGAGGATTAGAGCTTATAGCTCATGAAAGTCAAAAATCAGTATTTCAAAATATTAGAATATTTACATTTGAGTTTCAATTAATGACCATCCCTACCGTGTAAATTCTGGGTATCTCTTGTTCTTTGAAACCACAATAATGGGGAAGACTGCTGACTTGGCAATGGTCCAGAAGACGAACATTGATTCCCTCCATAAAGAGGATAAGTCACAGAGGGTCATTACTGAAAGGTGTGGCTGTTTACAGAGTGCTGTATCAAAGCATATTAAATGCAAAGTTGACTGGAAGGAAGAATTTGGGTAGGAAAAGGTGCACAAGCAACAGGGATGACCGCAAGCTTGAGAATACAGTCAAGCAAAGCTAATTCAAACACTTGGGAGAGCTTCACAAGGAGTGGACTGAAGCTGGAGTCAGTGCATCAAGAGTCACCACACTCAGACGTCTTCAGGAAAAGGGCTACCAAGCCACTTCTGAACCAGAGACAACGTCAGAAGCATCTTACCTGGACTGTGGAGAAAAAGAACTGGACTGTTGCTCAGTGGTCCAAAGTCCTCTTTTCAGATGAAAGTAAATTTTGCATTTCTTTTGGAAATCAAGGTCCCAGAGTCTGGAGGAAGAGTGGAGAGGCACAGAATCCATGTTGCTTGAAGTCCAGTGTGAAGTTTCCACAGTCAGTGATGATTTGGGCTGCCATGTCAGTAGTCTATATCCGGCAGCTTATGACAAAATGATTGATGGCTTTGACCTTTGTGACCTTTCCCCCCTCCCCCACGCGGCCCACCCACATCGCAACCACCCCCATCGGTGTTGACCCCTCAAATGAGATCCAGATGTTACAATCGTCATGCGTGAAGCTCCGGCGTCATCCGGGATGTTATCCGGTCGGTGGAAAAACCATAAATGATCAGTTGAGGAAAGTTTTGAAGATATTATGGAGCGTTTTGAAACTTCCTCATGGGAACATCTGTGTGGGCGCCCCTCCCCATCTGCGGCACGCGTGGTGCCCCGTTGCACGCTTTCTCTCCCTCTCTATCTCTATGGGATTTTCTCTATGAAAAAAACAATAATGAACGATCAATATTAAAAAGTCATGAGAACATATCACAATATGCGTACCTGCAATATATTCTGTTGAATAAAAAGAATTTAAATAAAATAAGCTATCATTGAGAAGGGATAAAAATGCTTAGCTTAACAAATGAAATGGTTAAAAAATATAAATTGCCTTACATTTTCCAAGAGCAAAAGATTTCCTCCTTTTGCGAGGATGACAATTCTTTGAATGAGATGAATACAAAAAATGGTCACTTTAATTCTGTCTCTCTCTCTCTCTCTCACTCACACACACACACATTTGCGTAATCGTCTAAAACGGCGATATTACACAGAATCCTGATGTTTTTATCTACAGATAATTATACATGTTACAACCATCACAGAAAACATTACATCTTAGAAAATAAATAAATAATTCATGTGCTTTATAAGTAATTTACTCATGGGCTCAATAGAATGTTCCCTCTCCCTCTCGCTGTGAGAGGACACTTGCCCCACACCATAGGTTAAACAAGTAGGCTACACAGACACACATTCAATCGTCAGAGTCTTACTCTCGTCTTTGAAAATAAATATTTTAACAGGCAAATGGTAAGGGATATAGTGGACTCAACATGTCCGGGCATGTTTTATGGAGTATTTCCATATACATATTTCAGTTCACGTTTATTTGTATATTTGTATTTGTATCACAGACATTTGAGTTTCTACATTATATTTAGAACCTTTTAATATTTATATTACCATTATATTAATGCAATTTATACAGTATCATCCCCTTAACCCACCCATCACAGTAAACTTTCTGCATTTTATATTTTCATAGAAATCGTTTAGTATAATGTAAAAAGCTGTTATGATCGTGGGACAATTATTTGGAGTATTACTACACTCCATAGACACTCCATGACCTTCCAAAAATGTTTATATATATTGTTTTTAAGCAATCTAAATTATGAGGACTCAAGAAGTTTAATCATAAACCACATTGTTATATCAGAGTAATACCCATGTCATTAAACAAATTTGTGTTCTGATAAATCATGCAAACATTTCAAGCTAAAGAGAGACTTATCTCTATTTTAAAGAATATGGAAATATATAATTATATATGACGGCATGTTACTACCATGTTACTAAAGCAAATCATTCATCATTCACTTTAAACAAGTATTCAACATTTATTTAACACATCATTCTCTTCATTTAAAGAATATGGTAATAAACAAAATATATAATTATATATGTCATAGTAACAAACATGTTACTAAAGCAAAGCAAATCTTTTATCGTACATTTTAAACTCATATTCAACATTTAAGTTTATTGAACTTATAAAACACACAGCTCTTTTCTTTTAAAGAAGGTAGTTAAAAACTGTGATTATATATAACATACATTATTCTGGGGGCAATTAACTAAAATTAAATGTTTACAAAATCTACCTAAGTTGGGAAATTAAGTCCTGCTTTTGAGCTCTTCTAACTCACAAGAGTAAAATGTCAGTCTGAGTTGGACGAGCTGACACACACACACACACACACACACACACACACACACACGTTGTTTTGTATGTTTTCTGTGGACGTTCCACATATAGTCGTAATGATTTTGTACTGTACGTTTACCAAAATTCTGCATACACCCCTTTTTAAATAAGATATTGATTGCAATCTTAATTACGAGGACTCAGGAAATTTCATCATAAACTGCATTTACGTTGTTATATCAGAGTAATACCCATGTCATTAAACAAATTTGTGTTCTGATAAATCATAAACATTTCAAGCTAAAGAGAGACTTGCCTCTATTTTAAAGAATGTGGAAATATTTAATTATATGACAGCATGTTACTACCATGTTACTAAAGCAAATCATTCATCATTATTTTAAAACAAGTATTCGATATGTAGTTTATTGAACTTATAAACACATCCTAGTAACAAACATGTTACAGCAAAGCAATCCATTTATCACACATTTTAAACAAGTGTTTTCGTTTTTCACTAAACACACATAAATGCTGTTTTCTTAAAACCACAAACATGTGTGTTCAAGCTACAGGCATATTATTGTAGGCAAGTTTGTGCTGAATACAGTATAATCAGACTTTAGACTATTAATATGCTTTTTAAGATTCTGAAAAACACCAATGTCAGGGACATGACAAAATTTCTACAGGGGACCCCAAAACCCTTCTGATCCAGAGGGTTAAAGAAGGTGGTAATACATATATAATTATATATGACAGCATGTTACAAAGGCAATTCATTCATCATGCATTTTAAACACATTCAACATTTATTTAAGTTTATTGAAACTTATAAAACACATAATTATCTTATTTTAAAGATGTTAATAAATAAGTTTGATTATATGTAACATACTATATAAACATTTACAAGTCTTAGGCGATAATAAAATGTCTTACATTTTTTTCTTTGAACAATGATGTCCAAATTCTGTGAAAAAAAAAAAAAGTTTAAGTTATAAACATTATTAAATATAAACAAAAGTCATAGCTCCTCTTTGGGAATCTCCAATGTGAAACTGCAGGGTCTGCCTCAGACCCTGACAGACAAGGGAGGATGAGGGGTCGAGTTACAGACCAGATGATCTGAGATGTTATTCTGTTTTTTCTCCAAGTGAAGGTTATGGCCGTGTTAATAATGATTTCAAAGCCTAATCTTAAGACTTTAAATAAACATTTGGTAGAATCCTGTGGTTTTTGCTTAAATTTCAACTAAAGTCTAATTTATATCAGATTTATTTCACATTAAACACTTCAGCATATTTAAAAGGTTCTTATTTTAAGTATCATCTCCAATGTTTTACTCCCCTCACACATGCGATAAAACATTTCGCCAAAGTCTTTCTGTATGTTTTTAAAAAAAAAATAATAATCTAGCAATATGTTAAAAAGTTTCCATATGAGGGTCTTATGTAAGTTTTATTTGAGCGAGTTTATGGTTTTTGCAGGCACCAACCCTTTTATCCATAACGTTACGGTTCATTTAAAATGTTTGTTTAAACAACTTGTCGAGCATAAGGTTGCTTACAGATACGAGAAAAGACTTTCCAAAAACATCCATGTCGCCACGACGCGCATTCTTTGGATTACGCGCTTGAATTAAGCAGCACATGCGAGGAGGATCTTCAGTGATTAATGGCCTCTCCTGAGAATATTTCATTGCACTTAAAAAACAAAACACAGTACAAGCTAAATGAATGTCCGACGGTATGAAAAACCTATATGCAATATGTATTAAACATACGCTTTTGTTGCTAAGACTGCTTATTAATAATGTTGTTAGGGGACGCCAACTGCAAACAGATCCACACACACACACACACACACACACACACAGGAAGGTCAGCAGTTCAGGTCAGCATATGCAAGCTAGTTTTCAAACCTTTTCCCCAGAATCAATTATTTCTATAATACTTGCTGATTTTAAAGCACAAACTTACTTTAAAGTTTGAATAAAAGGTTACCAAATATAGTTTCATACCCGTTGTGTTCTAACAAAGTCATTAATCTATTCTCTTTGTTTTATACGATTTACTTCTACGAAGGATCATGATACTTTTATAAGTCTGATAAATATGTGATGAATGCAGATGAAACGAGAATTGAGCTACCAAGTTTGATGTGATGTTTTTAAGGGATTTTATTTATTTTTAAATACAACTAAACAGATAAAAGATTCTTCTTTCTTTTTGACAAACCTACATTTAAAAGTATTTGATCTTAAAATGATTTGCTCTTATTTTCCACGTTCCAATAGATGAACCTTCTTACCCCAACAAAGAAATCACATTACACATTCATTCAACATATTTCATTCAATATTATTTATTATTTATTTATTGTTATTATTATTTTACTTAGGGTTAGTGTTACGGGATACAGGAAATATGCCTGCACAACAGAAATATGTATCAGTATAACAAATACCTAATACTGAAATACTCTCTTCTAAATATATTTAATGTTTTTAGATTTAGTGTTGATTTTGACGGCCTACCCCAATAGCTGTATACCTTTGTCATTGTTTTTGTACAGTTTTTAGATGAAGACCATCCTCAGAGTTTGGTCAATCATGCAGCGAGTGAAAACGAGAACAAATGCGGTATAAGATAATTAAAGGAAAGTCAAGAGAGTGTTTAAACTGAGATTGTGGTGTACAGATTACTGGTCTATCTACAAAGAGGCCACGCGACGCAAGGCCTCGATCTTACTATTTCACTGTTACATGTACATCATTTAGAGCGTATAAAGTTGCACATTACAAGTTGAAGATGGCGTGGAAACACAATTTTCTGTGTACGCGTCTCTAAATGTGACTTTAATAAATCACTGTTGTTTTTAAGCAAAAGCTATGATTCAGTCCGTTTTATTCAGTCGTTGTGCCTTTTTAGTTTTGTTCCAGGAAACAGGTACGACTGTAACTGTCTGTTCCTCTTTAAGAAAACAAGCGGCCGGCAGTTTTTAACATCTCTTAATTTTTCACAATCGCAAATGTTTTTTAGCTTAAATATTAGTTTTTAGTCAGTTACAAAAGTGTCAGGCATGATGCTTATATGTCTTTTTAAATACTTACGACAAAGTTACAGGTTTCTTGGGCGAACGCTTGCCAGAGTGTTACTCAATAAGTCCTCTGCGTTATCTTTTATTAAAATATTCCATTGAATATCACTAAGACAAATTCTGTAACAGCGTTCGTAAATGAATATAAACGTACAAATCTTTATAGAGACAATAAGAACAATACGGTCTAACAACACAAACACAAATGCTTGTTCTAACTTTCACACACCAGACTGATCTTTGCTAACTACGCCTAAAATATGACTTATATGCTCCCACTAAGTCATAATAAGATAATGAGGAAGAACCAAACTGCCTATCACAGCCATGCTGATGATACCCAGATCTACCTAGCCTTATCTCCAAATGATTATAGCCCCATTGACTCCCTCTGCCGATGCATTGATGAAATTAACAGTTGGATGTGCCAAAACTTTCTTCAGTTAAACAAGGAGAAAACTGAAGTCATTGCATTTGGAAACAAAGATGAAGTTCTCAAGGTGAATGCATACCTTGACTCTAGGGGTCAAACAACTAAAAATCAAGTCAGAAATCTTGGGGTGATTCTGGAGACAGACCTTAGTTTTAGTAGTCATGTCAAAGCAGTAACTAAATCAGCATACTATCATCTCAAAAACATTGCAGGAATTAGATGTTTTGTTTCCAGTCAAGACTTGGAGAAACTTGTTCATGCCTTTATCACCAGCAGGGTGGATTATTGTAATGGTCTCCTCACCATCCTTCCAAAGAAGACCATTAGACAGCTGCAGCTCATCCAGAACGCTGCTGCCAGGATTCTGACTAGAACCAGAAAATCTGAGCATATCACACCAGTCCTCAGGTCCTTACACTGGCTTCCAGTTACATTTAGGATTGATTTTAAAGTACTTTAACTCGTTTATAAGTCTCTCAATGGTCTAGGACCTAAATACATTGCAGATATGCTCACTGAATATAAACCTAACAGACCACTCAGATCATTAGGATCGAGTCAGTTAGAAATACCAAGGGTTCACACAAAACAAGGGGAGTCCGCTTTTAGCTATTATGCCGCCCGCAGTTGGAACCAGCTTCCAGAAGAGATCAGATGTGCTAAAACATTAGACACATTTAAATCCAGTCTCAAAACTCATCTATTTAGCTGTGCATTTGTTGAATGAGCACTGTGCTACGTCCGAACTGACTGCATTGCATTTTATGTATAATGCTTTTCTATTTAACGGTTTTAAATTTCATTTTAAATCAATTTCTATATCATTTTAAAAATCCTTGTTTTATTATTTTTAATTCCTTGTTTTTATTGCTGTGAATGATTATTTCACTTTCTTTTATGTAAAGCACTTTGAATTACTACTGTGTTTGAAATGTGCTATATATATATAAACTTGCCTTGCCTAAAACTTAGATATCTTGACTTTATCCGTGTGTTTAACGGCGCTAGGCCTTGCCACACCGTTGTGAGATATAAACCGCAAAGTTTTTCATAGTTTGCGCATTCTTTCCATTTTAATTTGTTTACCGCTCTTGTTGTATTTCCCATCTAATGGTAATTGTCAGGCCTTGCGCTTTGCATCCTAGTTTTTGCTGTCATGTTAGCGGGCTCTTTGTCCATATTTCTGTGAATTTGCTTGATTTTTTAAAATATGGCTTCAACCCGTCATCTTCATTCGAGACGTTTACGTATTATTATTTACACCGTCCTAGTTTATATCATGCATGATCGTTTCTCGATAATTAATCCCCTCTACGCTCTACGTTTTCTTTTTAGAAAATGGATAAATACCGCTATCAGAGGTTTTCACGAACTACTATTATTATAAATGATCTAATAATTTAAGAGATAATATCACGCGTTAAAGTGCACACCGCGTTACTCCTCGGTTGTTTGGCCCGCCTAGATTCAGAATTCGGTATTTAAATAAGGTTTTCTACATCGTTACAACACCCTCCGCCTCTCCTGAAACAAGAGCTATGTCTGTAACACCGCCAAGAAGTTGCGAAAATTTAATTTTGGCGATAAAATCAGGTACATTTTCCAGTCGGATGCTGTTATGCAGGGGATGAGGTATCGGGTGACAACGCGGACGGCCTACATGTGCATTACATCCTGTTGGAACAAAACGCATCATGACCATAATTATCTCATGATGGGAAATAAACGTCGGGAGGAATCTGAAAAAAACTTTTTGTCTCAAAGCAGCGACGAGTCAGATGATGAATCAGACGATGAATCAGACTCTGACGAGACCGACTCCGAGTATGATCGTGACTTTCCTATTCCTGAGGACAACCCTTTCGAGTGCTGCAAAACTAATCTATATTTCGATCGGAGCGACGTGCCTCTGTTAAACACCATTTTTTCGACGATAGACGAACTGTTTCAGTCAAGTTAAACAATCAGTCTGTGTATCCGGTATAACAAACCTGATCAACGGGTGTTTTGTCTGACGTTTTCCCGATCCACGATACGTTACTTGAAACAATTTGCCGTAATAAAAATCCTAATAAATGACCTCGTAATCGTTAACCATAATATCTTTCTGTGAGAACTATTTCTCTTTGACCAAAACATGCCCCTGCAGGCCCACCGCCTCCGGCAACAGCCGACACGTGGACCTCAACAATTTACTTTTGCTCGAATTTACAAAAGATCCGTCACTACTTGCCTACGTCTACGCTACATCCTCTGTGTGCAAAGAGGAGCTGTTCCGGATAAACTCTAGACCTGCGTTTGACAGCGCGGAACTACTACAATGATCAAAACACGGGCCCGACAGAATCAGCTTTAACCATCCTGAGAACTCTGTAATTTTTCAATTAATATCGCTTCGGAGGATCCATCGTGGATTAAAACAGTCAAAAGAAAGAATCGATTTCTGAAAAGGATGTCTGATGCCGCGCAAAAGCCGAAGGAGAGCGACGCTGCGGATGATCAGCCGAAGTGCGACTGCTGCGCGGGTAAAACGTGTCCTGTAAAAGGCATTATAGACTCTACGTTTAAACCGCATTACCAAGACCAAATGATCGATCTTATGACCACGATCATCGACGCTGCGTCTGATCCGTATCATGATTCTACGGGGGATACCAAGCGTGTAAAAAATCTCAAGAACGAAATGGATGTTGTAAGAAGTCTGACCGATTCATGGCCCGATTTGACGAGCATGTTTATTACCGGCAGAGACCCAGTCCCTTTAACGGCCAGAAAAATTCTGGATGTGTTGTGTGAATGTGAGGATGAGATGGACATTAACGAGGTTCTTTGTCTGTGTACGTATGTAACAGATTTATGTACGTCGCTGATCGCAAAAAATTATGAATCCATGATATGTGAAATTGTCGGAACGTTGGTTGATTTTATATTACAACAAAACATGTTGGTCTGCAGAAATTTTCTTTTCTGGCTAGACCGCCTGTAATATCATTACTATTGTTTGTAATTTGATAATTGTCTTCACTACTTCAATGTATATCCAACAATATACTGTTCAAAATAAAAGGTTGAATCCCTCGTTATCTTTTTTCCGAGTTCAATTTGAATGATTTTGCATACACTTTAAAAGCATCTTACAAATGAGCAATTTTATAAAAATATTTTTAATACATTTTCTAAAAAGAAAACGGCCGGAATACGAGCGTAGAGGGAATTAATTATCGAGAAACGATCATGCATGATATAAACTAGGACGGTGTAAATAATAATACGTAAACGTCTCGAATGAAGATGACGGGTTGAAGCCATATTTTAAAAAATCAAGCAAATTCACAGAAATATGGACAAAGAGCCCGCTAACATGACAGCAAAAACTAGGATGCAAAGCGCAAGGCCTGACAATTACCATTAGATGGGAAATACAACAAGAGCGGTAAACAAATTAAAATGGAAAGAATGCGCAAACTATGAAAAACTTTGCGGTTTATATCTCACAACGGTGTGGCAAGGCCTAGCGCCGTTAAACACACGGATAAAGTCAAGATATCTAAGTTTTAGGCAAGGCAAGTTTATATATATATAGCACATTTCAAACACAGTAGTAATTCAAAGTGCTTTACATAAAAGAAAGTGAAAATCATTCACAGCAATAAAAACAAGGAATTAAAAATAATAAAACAAGGATTTTTAAAATGATATAGAAATTGATTTAAAATGAAATTTAAAACCGTTAAATAGAAAAGGATTATACATAAAATGCAATGCAGTCAGTTCGGACGTAGCACAGTGCTCATTCAACAAATGCACAGCTAAATAGATGAGTTTTGAGACTGGATTTAAATGTGTCTAATGTTTTAGCACATCTGATCTCTTCTGGAAGCTGGTTCCAACTGCGGGCGGCATAATAGCTAAAAGCGGACTCCCCTTGTTTTGTGTGAACCCTTGGTATTTCTAACTGACTCGATCCTAATGATCTGAGTGGTCTGTTAGGTTTATATTCAGTGAGCATATCTGCAATGTATTTAGGTCCTAGACCATTGAGAGACTTATAAACGAGTTAAAGTACTTTAAAATCAATCCTAAATGTAACTGGAAGCCAGTGTAAGGACCTGAGGACTGGTGTGATATGCTCAGATTTTCTGGTTCTAGTCAGAATCCTGGCAGCAGCGTTCTGGATGAGCTGCAGCTGTCTAATGGTCTTCTTTGGAAGGATGGTGAGGAGACCATTACAATAATCCACCCTGCTGGTGATAAAGGCATGAACAAGTTTCTCCAAGTCTTGACTGGAAACAAAACATCTAATTCCTGCAATGTTTTTGAGATGATAGTATGCTGATTTAGTTACTGCTTTGACATGACTACTAAAACTAAGGTCTGTCTCCAGAATCACCCCAAGATTTCTGACTTGATTTTTAGTTGTTTGACCCCTAGAGTCAAGGTATGCATTCACCTTGAGAACTTCATCTTTGTTTCCAAATGCAATGACTTCAGTTTTCTCCTTGTTTAACTGAAGAAAGTTTTGGCACATCCAACTGTTAATTTCATCAATGCATCGGCAGAGGGAGTCAATGGGGCTATAATCATTTGGAGATAAGGCTAGGTAGATCTGGGTATCATCAGCATGGCTGTGATAGGCAGTTTGGTTCTTCCTCATTATCTTATTATGACTTAGTGGGAGCATATAAGTCATATTTTAGGCGTAGTTAGCAAAGATCAGTCTGGTGTGTGAAAGTTAGAACAAGCATTTGTGTTTGTGTTGTTAGACCGTATTGTTCTTATTGTCTCTATAAAGATTTGTACGTTTATATTCATTTACGAACGCTGTTACAGAATTTGTCTTAGTGATATTCAATGGAATATTTTAATAAAAGATAACGCAGAGGACTTATTGAGTAACACTCTGGCAAGCGTTCGCCCAAGAAACCTGTAACTTTGTCGTAAGTATTTAAAAAGACATATAAGCATCATGCCTGACACTTTTGTAACTGACTAAAAACTAATATTTAAGCTAAAAAACATTTGCGATTGTGAAAAATTAAGAGATGTTAAAAACTGCCGGCCGCTTGTTTTCTTAAAGAGGAACAGACAGTTACAGTCGTACCTGTTTCCTGGAACAAAACTAAAAAGGCACAACGACTGAATAAAACGGACTGAATCATAGCTTTTGCTTAAAAACAACAGTGATTTATTAAAGTCACATTTAGAGACGCGTACACAGAAAATTGTGTTTCCACGCCATCTTCAACTTGTAATGTGCAACTTTATACGCTCTAAATGATGTACATGTAACAGTGAAATAGTAAGATCGAGGCCTTGCGTCGCGTGGCCTCTTTGTAGATAGACCAGTAATCTGTACACCACAATCTCAGTTTAAACACTCTCTTGACTTTCCTTTAATTATCTTATACCGCATTTGTTCTCGTTTTCACTCGCTGCATGATTGACCAAACTCTGAGGATGGTCTTCATCTAAAAACTGTACAAAAACAATGACAAAGGTATACAGCTATTGGGGTAGGCCGTCAAAATCAACACTAAATCTAAAAACATTAAATATATTTAGAAGAGAGTATTTCAGTATTAGGTATTTGTTATACTGATACATATTTCTGTTGTGCAGGCATATTTCCTGTATCCCGTAACACTAACCCTAAGTAAAATAATAATAACAATAAATAAATAATAAATAATATTGAATGAAATATGTTGAATGAATGTGTAATGTGATTTCTTTGTTGGGGTAAGAAGGTTCATCTATTGGAACGTGGAAAATAAGAGCAAATCATTTTAAGATCAAATACTTTTAAATGTAGGTTTGTCAAAAAGAAAGAAGAATCTTTTATCTGTTTAGTTGTATTTAAAAATAAATAAAATCCCTTAAAAACATCACATCAAACTTGGTAGCTCAATTCTCGTTTCATCTGCATTCATCACATATTTATCAGACTTATAAAAGTATCATGATCCTTCGTAGAAGTAAATCGTATAAAACAAAGAGAATAGATTAATGACTTTGTTAGAACACAACGGGTATGAAACTATATTTGGTAACCTTTTATTCAAACTTTAAAGTAAGTTTGTGCTTTAAAATCAGCAAGTATTATAGAAATAATTGATTCTGGGGAAAAGGTTTGAAAACTAGCTTGCATATGCTGACCTGAACTGCTGACCTTCCTGTGTGTGTGTGTGTGTGTGTGTGTGTGTGGATCTGTTTGCAGTTGGCGTCCCCTAACAACATTATTAATAAGCAGTCTTAGCAACAAAAGCGTATGTTTAATACATATTGCATATAGGTTTTTCATACCGTCGGACATTCATTTAGCTTGTACTGTGTTTTGTTTTTTAAGTGCAATGAAATATTCTCAGGAGAGGCCATTAATCACTGAAGATCCTCCTCGCATGTGCTGCTTAATTCAAGCGCGTAATCCAAAGAATGCGCGTCGTGGCGACATGGATGTTTTTGGAAAGTCTTTTCTCGTATCTGTAAGCAACCTTATGCTCGACAAGTTGTTTAAACAAACATTTTAAATGAACCGTAACGTTATGGATAAAAGGGTTGGTGCCTGCAAAAACCATAAACTCGCTCAAATAAAACTTACATAAGACCCTCATATGGAAACTTTTTAACATATTGCTAGATTATTATTTTTTTTTTAAAAACATACAGAAAGACTTTGGCGAAATGTTTTATCGCATGTGTGAGGGGAGTAAAACATTGGAGATGATACTTAAAATAAGAACCTTTTAAATATGCTGAAGTGTTTAATGTGAAATAAATCTGATATAAATTAGACTTTAGTTGAAATTTAAGCAAAAACCACAGGATTCTACCAAATGTTTATTTAAAGTCTTAAGATTAGGCTTTGAAATCATTATTAACACGGCCATAACCTTCACTTGGAGAAAAAACAGAATAACATCTCAGATCATCTGGTCTGTAACTCGACCCCTCATCCTCCCTTGTCTGTCAGGGTCTGAGGCAGACCCTGCAGTTTCACATTGGAGATTCCCAAAGAGGAGCTATGACTTTTGTTTATATTTAATAATGTTTATAACTTAAACTTTTTTTTATTTTTTTTTATTCACAGAATTTGGACATCATTGTTCACAGAAAAAAATGTAAGACATTTTATTATCGCCTAAGACTTGTAAATGTTTATATAGTATGTTACATATAATCAAACTTATTTATTAACATCTTTAAAATAAGATAATTTTGTGTTTTATAAGTTTCAATAAACTTAAATAAATGTTGAATGTGTTTAAAATGCATGATGAATGAATTGCCTTTGTAACATGCTGTCATATATAATTATATATGTATTACCACCTTCTTTAACCCTCTGGATCAGAAGGGTTTTGGGGTCCCCTGTAGAAATTTTGTCATGTCCCTGACATTGGTGTTTTTCAGAATCTTAAAAAGCATATTAATAGTCTAAAGTCTGATTATACTGTATTCAGCACAAACTTGCCTACAATAATATGCCTGTAGCTTGAACACACATGTTTGTGGTTTTAAGAAAACAGCATTTATGTGTGTTTAGTGAAAAACGAAAACACTTGTTTAAAATGTGTGATAAATGGATTGCTTTGCTGTAACATGTTTGTTACTAGGATGTGTTTATAAGTTCAATAAACTACATATCGAATACTTGTTTTAAAATAATGATGAATGATTTGCTTTAGTAACATGGTAGTAACATGCCGTCATATATAATTTATAATTTCCCAACGTAGATTTTGTAAACATTTAATTTTAGTTAATTGCCCCCAGAATAATGTATGTTATATATAATCACAGTTTTTAACTACCTTCTTTAAAAGAAGAGAGTTGTGTGTTTTATAAGTTCAATAAACTTAAATGTTGAATATGAGTTTAAAATGTACGATAAAAGATTTGCTTTGCTTTAGTAACATGTTTGTTACTATGACATATATAATTATATATTTAGTTTATTACCATATTCTTTAAATGAAGAGAATGATGTGTTAAATAAATGTTGAATACTTGTTTAAAATGAATGATGAATGATTTGCTTTAGTAACATGGTAGTAACATGCCGTCATATATAATTATATATTTCCATATTCTTTAAAATAGAGATAAGTCTCTCTTTAGCTTGAAATGTTTGCATGATTTATCAGAACACAAATTTGTTTAATGACATGGGTATTACTCTGATATAACAATGTGGTTTATGATTAAACTTCTTGAGTCCTCATAATTTAGATTGCTTAAAAACAATATATATAAACATTTTTGGAAGGTCATGGAGTGTCATGGAGTGTCTATGGAGTGTAGTAATACTCCAAATAATTGTCCCACGATCATAACAGCTTTTTACATTATACTAAACGATTTCTATGAAAATATAAAATGCAGAAAGTTTACTGTGATGGGTGGGTTAAGGGGATGATACTGTATAAATTGCATTAATATAATGGTAATATAAATATTAAAAGGTTCTAAATATAATGTAGAAACTCAAATGTCTGTGATACAAATACAAATATACAAATAAACGTGAACTGAAATATGTATATGGAAATACTCCATAAAACATGCCCGGACATGTTGAGTCCACTATATCCCTTACCATTTGCCTGTTAAAATATTTATTTTCAAAGACGAGAGTAAGACTCTGACGATTGAATGTGTGTCTGTGTTGGCTACTTGTTTAACCTATGGTGTGGGGCAAGTGTCCTCTCACAGCGAGAGGGAGAGGGAACATTCTATTGAGCCCATGAGTAAATTATTTATAAAGCACATGAATTATTTATTTATTTTCTAAGATGTAATGTTTTCTGTGATGGTTGTAACATGTATAATTATCTGTAGATAAAAACATCAGGATTCTGTGTAATATCGCCGTTTTAGACGATTACGCAAATGTGTGTGTGTGTGTGTGTGTGTGTGAGTGAGAGAGAGAGAGAGAGACAGAATTAAAGTGACCATTTTTTGTATTCATCTCATTCAAAGAATTGTCATCCTCGCAAAAGGAGGAAATCTTTTGCTCTTGGAAAATGTAAGGCAATTTATATTTTTTAACCATTTCATTTGTTAAGCTAAGCATTTTTATCTCTTCTCAATGATAGCTTATTTTATTTAAATTCTTTTTATTCAACAGAATATATTGCAGGTACGCATATTGTGATATGTTCTCATGACTTTTTAATATTGATCGTTCATTATTGTTTTTTTCATAGAGAAAATCCCATAGAGATAGAGAGGGAGAGAAAGCGTGCAACAGGGCACCACGCGTGCCCCAGATGGGGAGGGGCGCCCACACAGATGTTCCCATGAGGAAGTTTCAAAACGCTCCATAATATCTTCAAAACATTCCTCAACTGATCATTTATGGTTTTTCCACCGACCGGATAACATCCCGGATGACGCCGGAGCTTCACGCATGACGATTGTAACATCTGGATCTCATTTGAGGGGTCAACACCGATGGGGGTGGTCGCGATGTGGGTGGGCCGCGTGGGGGAGGGGGGAAAGGTCACAAAGGTCAAAGCCATCAATCATTTTGTCATAAGCTGCCGGATATAGACTACTCATGTCATCTGCTGGTGTTGGTCCACTGTGTTTTCTTAAGTCTATAGTCAACGCAGCCATCTACCAGGAAATTTTAGAGCACTTCATGCTTCCTTCTGCTGACAAGCTTTATGGAGATGCTGATTTCATTTTCCAGCAGGACATGGCACCTGCCCACACTGCCAAAGGTACCAAAAGCTGGTTCAATGACCATGGTGTTACTGTGCTTGATTGGCAAGCAAACTCGCCTGACCTGAACCTATGAATCTATGGGGTATTGTCAAGAGGAAGATGAGAGACACCAGACCCAACAATGCAGATGAACTGAAGGCCACTTTAAAAGAAACCTGGGCTTCCATACCACCTCAGCAGTGCCAAAAATTGATCACCTCCATGCCACGCCGAATTGAGGCAGTAATTAAAGCAAAAGGAGCCCCTACCAAGTATTGAGTACATATACAGTAAATGAATATACTTTCCAGAAGGCCAACAATTCACTAAAAATGTTTTTTTATTGGTCTTATGAAGTATTCTAATTTGTTGAGATAGTGAATTGGTGGGTTTTTGTTAAATGTGAGCCTAAATCATCACAATTAAAAGAACCAAAGACTTAAACTACTTCAGTCTGTGTGCACTGAATTTATTTAACACACGAGTTTCACAATTTGAGTTGAATTACTGAAATAAATTAACTTTTCCACAACATTCTAATTTGAGATGCACCTGTACAAGAAATAACTGGCAATGCTTAAAAATAACATTACTAAAAGAATACAAGAGTAATATATTTATGTTACATGTTAAACCACACTTTTATTTTGACAGGTTGCTGTGCAGTTTCTGTGTATACAGTATGATATGATGCTAGTTTTCTAAAATGAAACGGTAAAATTCTCATGAAGTGACTCTCACTGCCTGTAAGTTCATGTGTTAGTGAGATGCAGAGGCCGAAAATTACCACAAGTTCACGAGTGCTTCAGTATGTGTAGTAAACAAAACTGCATCTCCGCCAATCAAACATACCGAGGCTAACGGAACATGCAGGATTCATATTTAAACCGCCTTTTTTGCATTTTAATATTCACATACACTAGTTAATATCGCGATTCGAATTAAGTGACAGACCTTTTATTCATCCAAAAATTGACGAATTCTGTGGCATTCCGCGCTATAGAGTAAATTCCGTTTTTATGAACGGACTCCGCCATCCTGTCCGCGTTTTCACGGAAACATATGACCCTAGAAATGTAAGCACACTTCAGAACATTTCGTTTTTTTGTGTTTTAAAGAGTTGCAGGGGTGACATCATGTCACAGGGTCTCTCTCTCTGTCTGTCTCTCTCTCTCTCTCTTTCTCGTATGCGCCCAAATGCATTCTCAGGTACCGAAATTTGGTACTGAATGATTTAATGTGAATCGGTACTCGGTAGTACAGACGCAATTCGTTATGTACCCTTAAAAGTACCGAGTCCGGTACCCAACCCTATCCACGTACATACGTTGTTTACGTATGTGATACTCTCCCAAATGGCGCCAGGGTGACGCAGAGGAGATGAATTGTTGAATAAAGTCGTTTTTTTTTTTTTCTTTGCGCACAAACTCTGGTCAAATGCAGTGCTTTTGGTCAACTGAAGTTGATTATATTTCCTCTGATGATCATAATCTAGTTCCTCAACAGTCTGCAGTCTACCTTTTTTTTCAGATGACCCATTCACTAAGCGGATACACAAGTCAACCAGCCGGTTGACTTGCCCATTTAGGGTAATTCTCGGCATGAACTAAAAAGTATAATGCATTAATGGAATTTTTCATTTGTGCAACTGAAGTTTAAGGTTTTTGTGTATAAAAACATTACAGACAGTAGAATATGTTAACAATACCCATGATTTACCCATGATTTTATATATATAAAAAACTGTTCTTATTATAACACAACAATCCACTGTAAAAAAAATTCAATATTAAATTTAATAGAAATCCAATAATTTAAAGTAAATAAAAAATACATCAAAACAAAATAATGAAAATAAACATAATAAAATAATTAAATTACAATACAAATAATAAAAATAATAAACAATAGATTAGTGACAATTGGGATAAAATGTAAGGTGAAAGGCATATAGTCAATATATATAGATGTGTGTGTGTCTATATATATATATATATATATATATATATATATATATATATATATATATATATATATATATAGACAATATAACAGAAATATAATAGAACAAATTATTAAAATGATATGGTGTGATGTGTAACAAAGCATTGGTTTTTGTTCAAACAAAGGAACAACTTCATCTATGATCTTGTGCAGTGCTATACCGAGTTATGATCGCATTGCTGAGTATAGCTAGCGTTCAGTTCATTTTACCCTGACTGGGCAACTCAACCGAGCGGTTGAGCACTTTTTCTAAAGTAAAAACAGAGATACATTTTATCACCACATTTCTGCCATTTAACAAAATATACCGTTAGGAGGTATAGAACATGAAATCCGATTATTTATTTATTTTTATCTCAACTTTTAACGTAATTTGCAGCTAGTGTTAGAAGGGAGGCGTCACATCAATACATTCTCGGATTTGTCGCAGCTTTTCGGCAACAATATATTTTTGCTGCAGTGCCACCCAGTGGATATAATTGCAATAACACACTCTATTCAATGAGGGGTACAAGGACAAACAGCCAAATATGGGGTTTGGCGAGTTTTAATTACAGTAATTTGATCGCAAAAAAAGGTCAACCGTGCAGTTACAATGCACATTAAAGGGTTAATAAGCAGTTTCTGTGATGGGACTTAAAAACTCAAACACAAATACTGTTTCTCTGCAAAACTGAACACAACTGAGAGCCGGTTGTTTTTGTAATATTTTACATGTACATGAATCACAGATTTGGGATCACCTATTTTAAACCTAGGACCTTATTTGTAAAATGCATGCATGATCAGATTTGACTCCAATTCCATAGATGTTCTCTTATGTCAAAATGTGAAACATATTGGGATTTATAAAGGCAATTGCCTAATTGACAAGAATGGGCCCTGATGGTGACTGCCTTACTTATTATTTACCCACAGGGCTCAGAGCTCTATTGTTGTTCTAAGGATTATCATTATGTTTTTGGAAGCTGTTAGGGCCCTTAACATACTTAAAAACCCATTAAAGTTTGCACACATCAGTCATTTGCACTTGCGGAATCTATCATGCATAGTTTTGTATAAAACTTGGTACATGTATTGTTCTTATTGACCCGTACAACTTGACAATTATTAGCTTCACACTAATAATTATTAACTCTGTCCAACAGTAAGTTTTAGAGGCTTTGTATATTTGGATGCTCTTTATGTTTAAAATTTCATGAAATTCTGCACGCATATCAGATTGATCAGCCATTAGGTGTAGGGGGGGGGGGTCTCTGGAGCACACCCCCTTTTGACTAAAGTACTGAGGTAAGTATTACCTATTGTCATCAATCTCTGTACATATATTGTTCTCAACAAACTGGACAACTTTTAGAATTAGTCATTAAACCTCCCTCCTCCCCATAGCACCACCAACAGGCAGCAGGAAGTGTGTCATGTACAACAGGCTTTGAATGAATCCTTTTATATTTGCCCGTATCACTTCAAACTTGGCCAGAATAATATCACGTATTATGTGAACCTGTGAAATGATTTTTAATATTCTAAATGTTCCTGTTTAATACAGTGAAGCTGCTTTGACACAATCTGTACTGTATAAAGCACTATATAAATAAAGGTGGCTTGACTAAATAGTGTTGCAATGGTAACACATATCTTAATACTCGAGTGTTGTTGAGGCTCTTAGCAGGCTTAAAATTTCATGCAATTTGGCACATACATCAGAGTTGTTGGTATAACTCTGACATAGACATTGAGGATCCTAAATTGCAAACAGATAATAGAAATCTTGAATGGCTCATGGTGAGGGATTAAATTAATGACAGCAGATATGAGACCTTCCTGTTTTCCTTTTAAGTGCATTGTTTGATTAACATCAAATTCATATCACCACCAGCTGATAGCAAGAAGTGCAACACATACAACAGACTTTGAAATAATCCTCCTTTATTTACCCACATATAAATGCATGTGCCCACCGTGTGACGATGGAATTGTAATGTTTGACCCTGTTATCTCTACTTACAGCAAAATTGATGGTTTTGATGCTTTAAATGTCTAAAAAGTTTGTCTCTTTCTTTGTGAAATTAACCTGGGGTTAACATGTATGTGTCTTTTTTTTGCCTTAGACTTGATTGCGCTGAAAGAGCAGAGTGAAGATCTGAATGAAAACAAAGAGAAAGATCTGATTGAGAAACATCATGATTTCATAACTGAAGGAAAATCTTTTAGTTGTTCACAGACTGAAAAGACTTCCTCACAAAAAAGTGCTCAGAAGGCTGGTACGAAAATTATTTTCGTTTGCCAACAGTGTGGAAAGAGTTTCAATAAAAAAAGAAACCTTAAAGACCACATGAGAATTCACACCGGAGAGAAGCCTTTCACCTGCCAACAGTGTGGAAAGTGCTTTACACGAAAAAGCAGTCTCAGGAATCACTTGAGAACTCACACTGGAGAGAAGCCATTTGCATGTAGTCAGTGTGGAAAGAGTTTTGCACATAAAGAAACCTTTTATACTCACATGAGTCGTCACACTGGAGGAAGACCTTACACCTGCAAACTCTGTGGAATATCCTTGAAACGAAAAGGAAATCTTAAGACTCACATGAGAATTCACACTGGAGAGAAGCCTTTCACATGTGATCAGTGTAAAAAATCTTTCACACGTAAAGGAAGCCTTAATAAGCACATGAGGATTCATTTAAGAGAGAGCTGTTTTTTATGTCATCTGTGCAAAATGGGTTTCAAAGACATGAAATGCCTTAAAAGGCATATAATAACTCACATTGGACAGAAGCCTTTTTTGTGTCATCAGTGTGGAAAGACTTTCACACATGAAGGAAACCTCAAGAGTCACATGAGAATTCACACCGGAGAGAAGCCTTTCACATGCCAACAGTGTGGAGTAAGTTTCACTGAAAAAAGAAGTCTTACAGACCACATGAGAATTCACACCGGAGAGAAGCCTTTTACCTGCCAAGAGTGTGGAAATAGTTTCACTCGGAAAGGAAGCCTTAAAGTCCACATGAGGATTCACAACAGAGAGAAGCCTTTCTCCTGCCCTCTGTGTGAAAAGAGTTTCAGACATAAAAGAACCCTTGATATCCACACTAGAGTTCACACTAGAGAAAGGCCTTTCCAATGTCTTCAGTGTGAAAAGAGATACACAAAAGAAGTAGATCTGAAAAGACATATCCAGTCTCATTCTGGTAAGAAATTGCCAGAATGCTCCTGTGGTAAGATGTTTAAAAAAAGGAGCAACTTTAAAAATCATGTGTGCCTTCACTCTGGAGAAAGTAGGATACCATTGGGTCCTTGAAAAGCATGTAAAAGCAATAAATTCAATTTCAACAGCTGTAAGCCTACAAAAAGTCTTAAATATCACAGTGGGAAAAATAAGTTTTAAATGTTGGAGCACAGAGGAGTTAAAAAAATAAATACAATTTTGTTCCTCAGTTCAAGTGAGTTCAAGTGAACCGATTGTCTTTTCATATTTACTTAAAGCACAAAATAAACATGAATGAACATCAGAACCTATTTAATTTCAACTGTGGAAAGACATCAGTACACAAAGTTTAAGCCTATCAAAGTTAATCTACACTCCTGTCTGAATTGTTTGTAGGGCAAGATGGCGAATTCTGTGTTATGATTGGTAAAATAGCCTGTCAATCAAACTCTTTGCAAATGGTCAATTGCTAGAGAGATTCAGGTGTGTTTAGGTGGGCAAGAAGTAATGGGGAAATGTAAATGGCTTGAAAATATTTAATTCTCAGATTGGTTAAAACCAGTAACAGAATTTTTTTTGAATGCCCCCTTATAGCATTTGTAAGAACATTGAACCACACATGTAAGGAGAAAAGCAAAAGTGATGTGTGATCATGAAGAGTTGCAAGTCATCACTCATACCCTTCTAGCAATAATACTGACTCGGGTTTTAAAGCAATTAATCAGAAAGTGATAGCATCATAAGAATTGAAACTGACCTGAAACAGTGGAGTAAAATTCCACAGGAGGCCCCAGAGTCAACATGGAGGGCCGTAAATTTAGAGATTCTGTCATTTGATGCCACAACTAGCCTCTAACTCCTCACCGCTCTAAAACAAACAATTTTTGTCCCAGACAAGGAAAACCCCTCTAACATTGTAAATTTTAGGCAGTTAACCAAGACAAATGATCAAATCATTTGCACATCATGACTCTCACACTGGCTTTACACATGTAAAATTCATAATCTCATTCCAAAATGATGCTAAGAAGACCAAACATCCTTCCACTACATAATTCCATATCACGTCTATATTCCATATGTTCAACAATTATGCTTAATCCAAGGTTATTAATGTCATGATGAATAACTACTGAATAGTTTATAGGTTTAACCCTTAAAAGCACACCTCGTGTCTTTGGCGACCCAGTACATCAATTGCTTCCCTCTCCCTCCTTAATTTTTTTAAAAGTTAGATATCAACTTTCTTAATATTCCTAAATATTGTAAATGGTAAATATTGATTTTGAACTCATTGAACATGATAGTTTTGAGAATATGGTTGAGATAACAAATATGAGCCAGATGCTGAATGTACTGGGGAAATACGCTTTGACGATGATAGTGATGGTAAAATCATCTGCTCAAATTGATCCCTTCTAATTTTCAAAATGTAACGAAATATGCTTTATTTTATAATTCTCAGGAGAGGCTTATGCTATTTCAGCAGTTAGAGATCTATCCATGTTGGATACATAGGTCAGGGTAGCTAAATACTCGAATATATGTAATAATGATTGTTGAAACATCCATGCATGTAAGGGTTAAGTGTGTTTGGTATGTGTGTGAATGATAATTCATGTCTCAAATGTTGATATCAATCAATTCTGCATAAAATGTATCATTCTCATTATAGAAATCATGACCGAATTATACTTTGCAAGAGTGGGAAAATAAAGAACATGTTGATTTATGTATGGGGAGGAGAATGTGGTTAGTTATACCCCGAACCAAAGACAATAGCTGCATTTCCATTTCAAATATTCAATTTGCATATATTTGATAAATGGTAAAAAAAAAAAACTGCATTTCCATTAACCAATGTTTTGCGACTAAAACATTTTTTTTCCTCTCGTGATAAGTCATGGATGTTGGTAGGTTTACGTATTTACATTTATTTACATTTACATTTATGCATTTAGCAGACGCTTTTATCCAAAGCGACTTACAGTGCATTCATGCTATACATTTTTTAGCAGTATGTGTGTTCCCTGGGAATTGAACCCACAACCTTTTGCGCTGCTAACGCAATGCTCTACCACTGAGCCATAGGAACACGTATATCACAGCCACTACACTAGGCATTATTTCTTTGGTGAAGCAGCACGGAGAGCCGCTTCTGGGATGCTTCTGAAACGTGCCAAAGTGTGGCAGGTATAAACACAAGCATTGACTAGAGTGGCCGTGATCAGCTCTGCTGGCCATGTTGGAGCCATAATGCACTGCAGACATGTGCAGTCTAAATTATCCAAGCATTAATGGCAAGGAAAGGCCATTATACTTGAGAGCGTTGATGAGGTGTTTCTTGGAGCTTATAGTACAGTAAAGAATGATCATGTGACTTACATATGCCAGGTGACCTGTAAATGCCAAAAAAACTCTTTCCATTGCAGTTTTTCCGAAACATTCCTTTTTTGAATTGCCTAAAAAAAAAAAAAATTCAAGCATCAAAACTTTTTTACGAAATAGGGGAGTTTTTAGAAATTTACATGTTTCCACTGGGCGTATTTTCAATTCGCACAATATAAACGGTAATGTAAACGCAGCTAATGTTTAACTGGTTAATGCCTTTTTGGCCTGCTTGCTTGCCGCCCATCTACCACCATAAATAAATAAGCCATCTAGTCTTGCCACACTCTTTTCTTTATTCTACTTAATTACTTTTCTGTTGAGAGTCTAGTTTTCTAAGCTAAGTTTTGCCACAAAACCATGTCTCTGACTTTGTTCTTTGTCTGCCTCAAATTCAACCAGCCCACGAGACTCCACATCCATCCTTCAGCCAACGCCCAATCCTGACTGGCCTTCCCAAGACATCAATCCAGACGTGAACAAACCACCCACAAATCAACAAACTTGGAAAACCTTTGAAAACTCCATAGTTGGGAATCTCCAACACAAGAAACACAAGTAATATTTCCATACTCTAACTGAACTGGTGCATTAAATATAAAGTTTCATAGTGAGAGTGTGTTTGTGTTAGATTAGTTTACAGTTTCTTTTTTTAATTGTTCAGTAAGGTTTTGTTGGTATTTAAAAATGTGTCCTGTGTTTTGTGCTTACAAGCTAATGTCTTAAACTGCTGATATTGTTATTGTGCTAATAAATAGTATTCTCACTATACTTTGGATATTAATATCCATTTCAGAGTTGATGGTTGCGGCCTGTTCGATTGATTGCTGGACATTTCATTTGATCAGTCGTAAAACTTCAAAATTCCCTATAAATATAATAATTAATTTCCTTTAAGCTAAACACACCCCTCCAATTTTCTGATAAATAAGACAACAAAGATATGATGTCAATAGACCCAAAATTGATTTATATTAGCAGGTACCATTGCTTAAGCCTGGGTGTTGCTAATGAAGACCAACAAACACTGTTGTACAGCTCACTATGAGTGCTAAAATTACAATTGGTTTTGAACCTAAGTGCACCATGATAAGAGTGTACAAGGAGCACGAGAGCATAGCTGGAAAGCTGATCAGATTTTTACACGGGTCCTACTTCTTGCCTTATTGTAACACCGTGTCTACACCGGACGCGAGCGGCGCAGCGTGACAAAATACTATAGCACTCATTATAATCAGTGATGCTGTCTACACTGGATGCCGCGCAGCACGACACAACAAATCCCCAACAGTAAACTGCTGCCACACTCTATTTATGACATATTGATACAAATTTCAAATGATTTTCAACGGTCGCTTTGTCATGTCCAGTGTAGACAGACTTTAGCTGTTGTGGCGCGGCATAAGCCTTCTTTTGTTATGCCGACGTTTTCTTCTTTTGTTTTTTATCTGCCATCTCTATCTTTCTGTCATCGCTCGGCTAATGTCAGTCATGTGCACTGAGCGCTCTCTCCTCCACATCATGAGTAGATATGCCCCTTACTGCTGATTGGCTACAAGTTTGTTTTGGTACTGGGCCCGACTCAGTTTTCTAAAGTGTTTTTGAAAAAATACATACCCCACCTTTAAGCTGTCAACTTGACATTTGAATCTGTGGTAGAAGGAATTAGTTCTACATACAATTTTTTTTTTCAAGACACAACAAGTGGTTGTTTCTTATTTATTAACCCACTTGTGCCGTCAAACTGTTGTATAAATGCCATATCACACGTACCCATGTGATATCGCTCTATATCAGCATGGCTGTGATTACCTAAAAATTACTAGAGCACTGACCCGTTACTGCAGACCCCATTTTTTGGGTCACTGTTTTTCACAGGTCCTC
The DNA here is from genome assembly GCA_023376895.1 of Aspiorhynchus laticeps. Taxonomy (NCBI): domain Eukaryota; kingdom Metazoa; phylum Chordata; class Actinopteri; order Cypriniformes; family Cyprinidae; genus Aspiorhynchus; species Aspiorhynchus laticeps. Next base: position 179,846 of record JALXFT010002016.1, on the reverse strand, counting down.
CTCCTTCCTGCACTTCACCAACAGTGAAAGCTAGTCACCATGGTCCACTGCACAAAATAAGAAGCATATTTACAGGTTGACAGACAAGTGGAAAAATAGTCCTGTCTACTATTATGACATTGCTTAGTGGGGCAATGGAAATAGAAAATGCTATGCAAGAGCAATTGTGAGTTTCATACAGACCCAAAAGTCATCTAATCTACTGTACAAACCTGTCAGAGTAGGAATACAGGATATTCTCATTCTGGCAGGACAACTGGCACAAGTTAAATGTAAAGTACCAGAAGATTTTGACCTGTCAGACTCATTTCTTCTGTTTTAATTCAATCAAGAGAAACCGAAGTTGGATCATCTTGATTTGGTTGATGGCCTGTTGGAAGTCTGCAGGACAATAAGGCCAATCAGGGGCGGACTGGCCATCGGGAGAACCGGGAGAATTCCCGGTGGCCTGGCAGACAATTTGGCCCGCTGCCCTACATTTAAAAAAAATAATAAAAAAATTATGTTGTTGTTGCCTGCCGAATGTACTAAAGTGATTATTTCCGAATTTGTCATTCAATAATAAAACTCCAATAAATCATGAATCGGCTAGTCTTCTTGGCTGGCAACGCTATTCGCTCTGCGCGTCCGCCAAAAGGATGCGAGACTCCAGAATGGAGTAGAAGCGCCCAGGTGGAGCAGAGAGGCAAGTGCAGGGGCCAGTTCTTCGTACGTCACTTAATACATCTGAGATGATTTGAAAGATTCCAAATCTTCTAATCGTGATAACTGATATCTGGCTAATTTGGTTCTTCAAACGAATTTGCGTATTAGATTAAAATATCTGGATTAAGTTGTCTAAGATTACTGCGCGTTCTCGTGTTCCCCGAAAAGGGCAGATGTATCGATGCTCGAAACCACGATCAGCAATGCAGCGATTGGCTGGCAGCAAGACAGCAACGTAATGGCATGATATCATTAAAAAAAGACACCTGACGAAAAAGTTGACAAATTTCTGGACCTTTATAAAGAAACAGCCAAACGAACAAAACTATGTTAAAGATAAATGAAATGTGCACTGTTTTTAATTTATTTGTAATTGTTTTTACATGATTCCCAATTATTTATAGGCTATTCATGACTTCTGGTATTTGTACAGGCTTTACATTTTTATTTAAATGTTGTAATTAGCAATTCATTAAATTTTATCTTTGAAGCATATTTCTTACGTGACAGCATTAATTAAAGTTTCTTAGAGATCAAGTTATTTGCGCTCCATCAAGCCACTCCCATAATAGCTGTCATCACTCAAATTAATGCACAGCTCAGATTAACTCTATAGCATGTGTGTAAGACTCCAATACAATTATAAAGTAATTATTTCATCACTAATAAATCTTTCAAGAAGTAAAACTGTCTGTGTCTACAAACCCGATTCCAAAAAAGTTGAGACACTGTACAAATTGTGAATAAAAAAGGAATGCAATAATTTACAAATCTCATAAACTTATATTTTATTCACAATAGAATATAGATAACATATCAAATGTTGAAAGTGAGACATTTTGAAATGTCATGCCAAATATTGGCTCATTTTGGATTTCATGAGAGCTACACATTCCAAAAAAGTTGGGACAGGTAGCAATAAGAGGCCGGAAAAGTTAAATGTACATATAAGGAACAGCTGGAGGACCAATTTGCAACTTATTAGGTCAATTGGCAACATGATTGGGTATAAAAAGAGCCTCTCAGAGTGGCAGTGTCTCTCAGAAGTCAAGATGGGAAGAGGATCACCAATTCCCCCAAAGCTGCGGCGAAAAATAGTGGAGCAATATCAGAAAGGAGTTTCTCAGAGAAAAATTGCAAAGAGTTTGAAGTTATCATCATCTACAGTGCATAATATCATCCAAAGATTCAGAGAATCTGGAACAATCTCTGTACGTAAGGGTCAAGGCCGGAAAACCATACTGGATGCCTGTGATCTTCGGGCCTTTAGACGGCACTGCATCACATACAGGAATGCTACTGTAATGGAAATCACAACATGGGCTCAGGAATACTTCCAGAAAACATTGTCGGTGAACACAATCCACTGTGCCATTTGCCGTTGCCGGCTAAAACTCTATAGGTCAAAAAAGAAGCCATATCTAAACATGATCCAGAAGCGCAGGCGTTTTCTCTGGGCCAAGGCTCATTTAAAATGGACTGTGAAAAGTGGAAAACTGCTCTGTGGTCAGACGAATCAAAATTTGAAGTTCTTTTTGGAAAACTGGGACGCCATGTCATCCGGACTAAAGAGGACAAGGACAACCCAAGTTGTTATCAGCGCTCAGTTCAGAAGCCTGCATCTCTGATGGTATGGGGTTGCATGAGTGCGTGTGGCATGGGCAGCTTACACATCTGGAAAGGCACCATCAATGCTGAAAGGTATATCCAAGTTCTAGAACAACATATGCTCCCATCCAGACGTCGTCTCTTTCAGGGAAGACCTTGCATTTTCCAACATGACAATGCCAGACCACATACTGCATCAATTACAACATCATGGCTGCGTAGAAGAAGGATCCGGGTACTGAAATGGCCAGCCTGCAGTCCAGATCTTTCACCCATAGAAAACATTTCGCGCATCATAAAGAGGAAGATGCGACAAAGAAGACCTAAGACAGTTGAGCAACCAGAAGCCTGTATTAGACAAGAATGGGACAACATTCCTATTCCTAAACTTGAGCAACTTGTCTCCTCAGTCCCCAGACGTTTGCAGACTGTTATAAAAAGAAGAGGGGATGCCACACAGTGGTAAACATGGCCTTGTCCCAACTTTTTTGAGATGTGTTGATGCCATGAAATTTAAAATCAACTTATTTTTCCCTTAAAATGATACATTTTCTCAGTTTAAACATTTGATATGTTATCTATGTTGTATTCTGAATAAAATAATGAAATTTGAAAATTCCACATCATTGCATTCTGTTTTTATTCACAATTTGTACAGTGTCCCAACTTTTTTGGAATCGGGTTTGTAGTATTATAGACTACACAACATTGTTATCTTATTTTCAAATACATTTTTAAATTATTATTATTTTAAATTATTGTCCCTGGACCAGTAGTGTACTCTTGTAATAAAGTAGCGGTGACTGGGACCTATTTTAAGTATCAATTCTGCTTAAAAAGATGCGATCTAAATCTGTTTACATGAAATAAACCTGCTCCCGAGCAGGTTTAAGCTTACGGACCTGTTGCTATGACAGCAAGTCTAGGATGAGCTTCGAAGAACCAAATGCTCCAAGATCAAGCACAATCGTCAACCATCAAATCCAGCTGAGTTAGCGATGTACGAAGAACGGACCCCAGGTCAGTTACATCTGTAAATAGACAGACTACTGTAGTTTTGTCTTAGTTTACTTAGTTAAGCATTAAACTGCTAGCAAATGTTTGCAGTGGCAGTCAATTGCTGCAAAATTAACAAAAGGACATAATTACTGTTGTAAAGAGTAAGAAATAAGAATTTAGCAGACAAATATTCACATTGTTTTATAACAGGTTTAGATGGAGCTAAGGCAGACAACAACACAATCCTTACGAAAATTAACCGTGGTTTCACTAAAAATAAAACCAAAAACCATGGTTACTATATAGTTAAACCATGGTAACCACAAATTAACAATGGTTTTGCTACACTATATAGTTTCACCATGGTATCTGTAGTAAAACTCTGGTTACAAATATAATCAATCTGCCAAAAAACCATGGTTACTGTACTTTTACCATAGGCCTAATAAAACCATGGCTAATTTTCCTTAGGACAAAACTCATGATGATGTAAAAACATGTTAAGTATTATGATTTTTCTATAAAGGTATGATGTAGCTATTATTGTACTAATTCTGAAATTTATGAAAAGATAAAACTATAACACATGGTGGTCCTAATGTAATACTTACATTTTTCTAAAATGTATACTATGTGCAAACAAATTACAATGAGGTGGTTGTTTTGCAACAAGGCGGAGACGTGTTGATGAAAACGTGACAGGTACAAGAAAAAAACCCACATGAGAGACAGAGAGATGTCAGGGAAAAATTAAGAGACTAAAAAGGAAAATGGAAGTTCAAGAGATAACCTTTAATTATTTTGCGCGGCCCCAGCCTAGGGATTTAAACTTTTTTATTGTGACGATGATGATGGCCATACAAAAAATATTGTTGTCTGTGGTTTCAAAATTTGTTGTGGGTGTATGGGACGGCCTGGATGCGTGTGAGATTACCCGGCCTAAAATTTTGTCCCAGTCCGCCCCTGAGGCCAATCATACAAGTTCCAGTAGGAAATTACACCAGATATGATGTCACCTTGCCTCGACAAACAGCACTTGGAAGCATACAGCCGATTGTAAAAATTGTTGAGATGGACCAAACAGTCGAACCAGCCAATGTTGAAGTCAGTAGTGCTGATGTAGCCGAGCCCTATGCAGCTGAGTAAAGTTGACCAATAATTTTGGCCCCAATCCAGGGATATGTACAATTACTGACTACGCCGCCTTGGGAATCTCACCCAAAGATTTTACCCGTGAGACTTTTTTACAAGTTCCCAACCCAGTGGGAAGCGAGATATGGATGTCACTCAAAAAATACAAAATCCTTTATTAGGACAATATAAAAGTTGCAATAGTTTGAGAATATAACACATAAGTTCTAAGAAAGACTTGCATCAACATAAGTCACTTACAAACCATCATGGGGCTATGGCCTAGATTAAAGGGAAGACTCTTCAGTAATAAATGATCAACAACAGCTGAGGGAACCTGGATATATCTGAATATTTAGACTCTCAGCCTATGTACACAACAGCTGCCACTCTCACACAAATCATTAACTGAAATAAAACATATAGTGACTCACACTACATCCACGGCCTATAAGCAAACAAAATACATCAAATGCGTACCTGGAGAAAGACAGATTCTCATTCCGCAGCAGAGCAGAACAGCCAAAACAACAGATGGGTTTGAGAACAGATGGATAGATTTCAGATTTAATATCAAGTATCGACCTGGGAAGGTGAATATTGACACTGACACTCTCTCAAGATTCCCACTAAGTATAGATCAGTATATCACAGAGTGCACAGAAGAACTGTCCAGTGAAACAGTCAAGGCAACCTGGGAAGGCAGTAGGGCTGCTGAGCAACAAGATGTAGCTTGGCTTGCAGTTCTCAACCTGTCACAGAAAGATATCCCTAAATGTGGTTTCCATGGGTTCCTAGAAGAGATAAATCCTGATGAATTGAGGGAAACACAAAGAAAATATTTAGATATTGCAGAGATTATCAAACTGAAGGAATCTAAAGCTGTACTTACCAGTGATACAAGAAGTGGAGCTAGAAGAGCTGTCAAAAAGCTTATGCATGAATGAATAAAGCTGCGCATGGAAGGAGGACTCCTATTTTGTAAAACCGAGCAAAGATGTCAATTCATTCTGGCTAACCAGTACAGGTGCATCTCAATGAATTAGAATGTCGTGAAAAAGTTCATTTTTTCTTGTAAGTTATTTGAAAAAGTTCAACTTTCATATATTTTAGATTCATTGCATATAAAGTAAAACATTTCAAAAGTTTTTTTTTGTTTTAATTTTGATGATTAGAGCTTACAGCTCATGAAAGTCAAAAATCAGTATCTCAAAATATTAGAATATTTACATTTGAGTTTCAATTAATGACCATCCCTACAGTATAAATTCCGGGTATCTCTTGTTCTTTGAAACCACAATAATGGAGAAGATGATCCAAAAGATGAACATTCATGCCCTCCACAAAGAGGGTAAGTCACAGAGGGTCATTACTGAAAGGTGTGGCTGTTTACAGAGTGCTGTATCAAAGCATATTGAATGCAAAGTTGACTGGAAGGAAGCATTTGGGTAGGAAAATGTGCACAAGCAACAGGGATGACCGCAAGCTTGAGAATACTGTCAAGCAAAGCTGATTCAAACACTTGTGAGAGCTTCACAAGGAGTGGACTGAAACTGGAGTCAGTGCATCAAGAGTCACCATGCTCAGACGTCTTCAGGAAAAGGGCTACCAAGCCACTTCAGAACCAGAGACAACGTCAGAAGCGTCTTACCTGGGCTGTGGAGAAAAATAACTCAGTGGTCCAAAGTCCTCTTTTCAGATGAAAGTAAATTTTGCATTTCATTTGGAAATCAAGGTCCCAGAGTCTGGAGGAAGAGTGGAGAGGCACATAATCCATGTTGCTTGAAGTCCAGTGTGACGTTTCCACAGTCAGTGATGATTTGGGCTGCCATGTCATCTGCTGGTGTTGGTCCACAGTAAACGCAGCCATCTACCAGGAAATTTTAGAGCACTTCATGCTTCCTTCTGCTGACAAGCTTTATGGAGATGCTGATTTCATTTTCCAGCAGGACATGGCACCTGCTGCCACACTGCCAAAGGTACCAAAAGCTGGTTAAATGACCATGGTGTTACTGTGCTTGATTGGCCAGCAAACTCGCCTAACCTGAACCCCATAGAGAATCTATGGGGTATTGTCAAGAGGAAGATGAGAGACACCAGACCCAACAATACAGATGAGCTGAAGGCCACTGTCAAAGAATCCTGGGCTTCCATACCACCTCAGCAGTGCCACAAACTGATCACCTCCATGCCACGCCGAATTGAGGCAGTAATTAAAGCAAAAGGAGCCCCTACCAAGTATTGAGTACATATACAGTAAATTAACATACTTCCCAGAAGGCCAACAATTCACTAAAAATGTTTTTTTATTGGTCTTATGAAGTATTCTAATTTGTTGAGATAGTGAATTGGTGGGTTTGTGTTAAATGTGAGCCTAAATCATCACAATTAAAAGAACCAAAGACTTAAACTACTTCAGTCTGTGTGCATTGAATTGATTTAATACACGAGTTTCACATTGAGTTGAATTACTGAAATAAATGAACTTTTCCATGACATTCTAATTTATTGAGATGCACCTGTATAAACAAACTGTTCTCAAGCAACTACATGACAACATGGGCCATGTTGGCAAAGAAAGCGTTCTTTGCCTTGCCAGAGACAGGTTCTATTGGCCATTCATGAAAAGAAACATTGAAACGTTACACGACAATGTCCATGTATAAAACAGCAAAAAGCCAGCCGTACACACAAGAGCTCCAGTGGGCAGCATAACCACCAGTTCACCCTTTGAGCTTGTATCTATTGATTACTTATACCTGGAACACAGCAGAGGAGGGTATGAGTACATTCTTGTAAACATAGATCATTTTACAAGGTTTGCTCAAGCTTATGCAACCAAAAATAAGTCAGGAAAGATGGCTGCTGATTTTTTTTATGACTTTATTCCTCGATTTGAATTTCCAGCCAAATTGCATCATGACCAAGGACAAGAACTCGCAAACAAACTCTTTAATACTTTGCAGCAGCAGCTTTCTGGAGTGAGCTGTACTTCTTCCTATCATCCACAGAGCAGCCCTGTTTAAAGGTTCAAAAGAACATTATTACAGATGAGAACACTTGAAGAAAAGGAAAAAGAAAGATGGAGGGAAGACCTAACGGAAATTGTTCACACTTGCAATGTAACACCTAGTGAGGGAAATAAGGATCCAAGAGGATATGTAGAGAAATAGGCTGAGCGAAGGATGGAGGCAAGATTGATTCTTCAGCCTGGTGACCGCGTACTTGTGCAAAATCTGGAAGAGAAGGGAGGCCCTGGGAAACTGAGGTAATACAGGGAAAAGACAATCTATATAGTGAAAGAACAAATAGTCCAGTGTACAGCAGTGGCATTCCGTCCATATAAGCTGCGAATGCTCCGCATATCCAGGCCATTTGCTAGAGTGAATTCGCGGACTGTCTAACTAATTTGTTTATAAATTAAATCCTTGTTATTTATAAATTAAATCCTTGTCATTTAAAGGGGTCATCGGATGCAAAATTCACTTTACAAGTTGTTTGAACATAAATGTGTGTGTAGTGTGTGTACACATCCATCCTATAATGATAAAAATCCACCCAGTGTTTTTTTTGTTTTATTCCTATTTTTAAATCCCCTAACTCAAATCAGGCTGTTCTGAGATTCCTGGAGAGGGGGTTCGATCTTCAACTGGCTGGCAGGGGCCGCCACTGACAGGTCATGTGACCCGCCAGTAGCCATTGGCAGCTGCCAGTATCAGACTGGCAGGTCACGTGACCTGCCTGGCTGGCAGCTTCAGGCAGCCGCTGTAGATTGCGAATATAATGCCTACTGTATCACTGCAAGGAAATACACAATTTTTTATGAATCTGTTTTTTTGGATGATTGACGTTTTAATTTTTTCCCCCCAATTAAAGCAGTAAAAATGAACATGTATGCAGTGACAGAAGTTGTGACGATATTACGATTTATGTTATGTAATAACAATTGTTATGCAGTAATGTAAAGCATAAAAAATACCTATTGAAAAAATAAATAAAAAGCTACTTATCCCAATAACATGAATCTTTCTCATAAAGTAATTTCAGCGACAACAGGACAAACTGCAATGCTTTTTAATAATTCAATAAAAGAAAAACAACTTAAAATTGTAAAACCACAGAGAGTGTATTTCAATATTTTACAAACATTAACACTATTTACAAATAAAAACACTAAAAACTGTTATTCCACACAGTATCCAGCAACAAAGGCCATTTCCGCTTGGAATCTGTGGAACCCCTCTGTCTTTCTGAGAATCAAAATGGTTATCTATAATCAAGGAAAAACACAACTGTATCACATAAATTGTGCATTAAATGTAGAATTCACACACTATATTTAAAATATCATTAGCTCTTGAATTATTAATGTCTTCTTTGCAAAACTTAACATACCTCAGGTGTCATGACGTCCGTAACATAAGAAATGCTTGATGAATCTTTGATATTCAATGACAATACACTGAATGCTTTGTCAATGATTCCATCAGTCTATGACAAACAACAATGCATACTAGTGTTTCAAATAAATCCAGCATCTAATAATTTAATTATATATAGTTTCAGATTATAATGAATGATAAATTATTGAGAATCTTTGGTGTAACAGTACTATGAAGCTATAAAAATAAGTAACTGTGGTATGTTATTGTACCTGTTCTTCATCAAACACTGAGATCCGTAGTTTGCACAGATTTTTCAGTGTGGGTGCATAATTCGGATTCTTGTGTAAAATCATCCTTTGTGATTTCAATGCACCAGATGTCAGGTCATGATGGAGTTTCTACAAAAGAAAAAAGTTCTTTACAGCATAATATTACTATTTAACAATTATGTTAATATTGATATTCTTATGTCAAATAGCATATATATGTGCCATTTTATTTAAAGGTTTTCATAACAATTACCACAATTTCTTCATTTTTAACGACTGTGTCGACCAAAAGCCCCTGTTTCAAAGCTGTGAGGGTGCTGTAAAGTAGACATATGCATTAAAAAAATAGTTTAATGACCTTTTGTTTGTGTTATAGTTCTGTTGCTAACCTTTGAAAAGAATATGGCTGTTCTTGATCACATCCACAGCTGAAGGGTGTGTCTTTAGTTATAGTTTTAGGGTCTATGCCAGAGCAATGTTTGTGTAACCATTTGTTGCACATGTCACACTGAATCCACTTTGTACGTTTGATGTGTGGATGCAGAGTTCTAAAAACCATAAACATTATTGTAATTTTTTTAAAGCAGCAAAATTAATTTACACCAAAACTTGCATATGCCCTAGTACTTACTTATCTCCTGTGCTTTGCATATTTTTGACTTCACTTAAAATATTAAATTTTCAGTGTAAATTGGGTATTTACTATACAAGAAACTATATAAATGTATTGTACATGTAAGGATGGGGGTCCCTCGCAAAATGATGATCATATTTGGGGGTCCGCGGCATCTAAAAATAAAAAAAAACTTGGCCTATTTATTCTGTCATTTAGAAATAATCCACTTTAACAATCATATTTCTTCTAGAACCATCCATCATCGCAATTAAATGGCATTTACCTCATATTGTCCTATGTATACCAACTTCTGTGTTAGAATGTTGACAAGAGAGATTCGATCATTTATAAGTTTGACATCTAAGACTTAACGTCTTTGACGCCTAGTTTTAAGACAGAAATAAATTATGACAAATAGTCCTAATAGCTATTTGTATTAATATCAGTACAAAGACACTTAACCAAAAATTGTACAAAAGTACAAAATACTTTATTCAATTATAATAAAGCCACAAAAAGTAAAACATTACAGGAGACTTTCTAACACACTCTTTTTCTGTAGCGTTCTAACACACTCTTTTTCTTTTTCTACTCAAATGTACAAACACCTTTATTAAATTAAACCAAAGACCCAAAGACAGAGAGAGAGAGACAGAGAGAGAGAGAGAGAGAGAGAGAGAGAGAGAGAGAGAGAGAGAGAGAGAGAGAGAGAGAAGTATTACATGACTGTCGGTTTAAAGAACATGAAAGACTCAGCACAAATTCGTTAAGGTTAGCGGCTTGGCCTAATTTATATTAAGGCATAAAACATGATAAATAATTTCTTGGAATGACAGTGGGAGATGATACGTCAGACCGGAGCGCTCATTTGGGGCTGGTTGAGCGTCAAGAGAACCATCAGTACAACCAGTCGTGACCACGGTCATTTCACTGCTTTAATTGGGATAAACCCATATAAAAGAATAGACTCATATGAAGAATAGACTCATATGAATATATTCACAATAATAAAATAATGTGTTTCCTTGCAGCAAGAGTGAACGCGTTATACTAGCAGCCCCCCGCAGTGGCTGGTTGGTTGAGTGGCTGCCAGCAGCTGCCACTGACAGGTCATGTGACCTGCCAGTGGCTGCCTGGCAGCAGTTCACTATGGGAACCATTGATTTATGGCAGATTTGTGTGTTTTGCTCTCCTTCCACTGTAGCTAGAGGAATAAAAATATTAGAATTCCTTGGAAGGAGGGAACGCGTTAAACACGGAGTGCTCTTGCGGCTGACTGATTGAGCGGCCAGTGGAAGCGACAATCAACTGCCAGTTGGGATCACGGTCATTTGAACACTTTATTTGGGATAAACCACCCTAAAATATCGATGATGTGAAAGAACAGACCCATAAGAATATATTCATAATCATAAAATAATATATTTCCTTGTAGAGAGAGTGGTAGACAACGCATTACACTCGGAGCGCTCTTGCGGCTGACTGATTGAGCGGCCAGTGGAAGCGACAATCAGCTGCCAGTTGGGATCACGGTCATTTGAACACTTTAATCGCGCTAAAATCCTCTAAAACATCAACCATGTAAAAGTACAGAACTGAACAGGTTTACAATAAGAAATTGGTAACACTTTATAATAACGTTCTGTTGTAAGGTGTTCATAAGTGATTAATTACAAAACATTCATAAGAAATTAAAGTGATAGTATGCTAACAATTTATGTATGTTTTGTTAATTTATTTACAAGTAATTTACAAGTGATTAGTTAATATGAACTAATCATTTACAAAACATGACTATACATTCACAAATGATTATTAAGTAATATGCTAACAATTCACACATCTTTCTAAGTTATCTTAAATAGCATCATGAAATAATCCTTAGTAAAAGGTTAATACACTGAAAAAAAAATTTTTACTTAAGTGGTTGCAAATAATATATTTAGTTACATTTAAATAAAAAAATATTGAAAGTTAGTCAACTAAATTTGTTTATTGAAATGTAGCTAAAATGGATTTTTTTCAGTTACTAGGTACGTGAAATTTATACTGTTTTTTTTCAGTATAGTTACTACTAGTTATGTTACTAGTTAATATTTTATTAATCACGTCATAAATCATTGAAATTAATAATTTGTAAATTATTTATTCTTTCGTTTACACAACAGGTTTTGAATAGCCTACTTTGTAGTGTGTACTGCGAGGCTGACTGGTGAGGGTTAGACAGATGTCCTCTCTGACACAGATGGAGTGTTTTTAACGCTGTGAGTTAGTACATGTTGACATTTCAATAATTTATAAATGATTAATATATAATAATATATTAACTAGTAACTTATTAACCATTTACCAAGGATATGTTTGATTATTTCATATGCTATTTTTTAAGATAACTTATGACAGTTTTGTACATCGTTAGCATATTACTTAATCATTTGTGAATATAGTCATGTTTTGTAAATGATTAGTTACTCATAATCTAATCACTTGTAAATGATTTATTACATAAACATTAACATATCACGTATCATTTATGAACACAGTTATGTTTTGTAAATGATTAGTTCATCATTAACTAATCTATTACAAATACCTTACAACTGGACGTTGTTATAAAGTGTTACCAAGAAATTAAGCACAAAACACAAAATCTGCCAAAAATGTATGGTTGCTGAAATTTAATGCATACTGCAAGCCAGGCGAGAAGCACCCGGCTGCAGCCTGCAGATCAAGGCGGGGCTGCACCTGGGGCGGGGCTGCACGTGCAGCCCCGCCCACAATGCTTCTCATTGGTTAGTGGCAAAGTAATGACGTCGACGCCGTGGTAAACAGGAAATGCGGTTGAAACATAGGCCTACATGGTATTAATACTTAGTTATATAAAACAAAACTGTGAAACCCGTTTATTACTTATACCTGGTAAAAATATATAGTATTGCACAATACATTGTAAATTTGTTAATTTTTGGAAAACGTTTCATTATGTACATTTTCAAGCAAGAATCCAATTACTGCTTTTGACTCACATTGCAATCGCAGTGTCAACGAATATAGTTTATTTACAACTTAAGTTAAGTTATTTCTATTCACTAATAGAACAACAAAAAAGAGGAGAGAGATGGAGGGGTGGGGATGACAATGACAAGGATCTGCAAAAAGAAGTAAATACAGAGAATCAGTATTAGCATAAAATGTTTTTTACTCGTGCGGGGTTGTCCAAAGCCTCAACACACCTGTCTAGAAGTTTCTAGTATGCCTAATAAGATCTTGATTGGCTGGTTCAGGTGTGTTTAATTGGGGATGGAGCTGAACTCTGCAGGACAGTGGCCCTCCAGGAGCAGGATTGGCACCTGCTCTAGTGCATATACTGATATACTGTATAGCAGCATAACAGTATGGAATATAAAAACCGAGCTCTACTTTCAAGGACTGTTAATTAAATGTAGTTTACTGTTTATTTTAATATATGAATAACTAATAATAATAATAATAATAATAATATTTAAATATTTATCATTTAATTCACAGAAAAAAAATATATAAATTTGTATAGCTATTATTAATATGAATTTGTCCTATATTACTTCTGCTGGTTCAGTTTTGCCACTGTATTTATTTTTAAGGGGCTTATTTTGGGAACACTATATTCTAATCATAATCCCACCAAAACCACACACACTAACGTTTCTAATGCTGCCTTCAAGTGCTCTCGGAATTATCTTAAATACGAGTTTCCTAGGTAAACATTGCACATGAACGCCCTCCCATTTCGAAACTTTAATGCGATGAGCTCGTAATCACAACTTCAATAGAGAGAATTATTAAATTTCCGATAAAACATGAAGGCAGCATTAGGCCTACGATGCTTTTGGGAAACGCAGACCTGGTTGTTTTAAAAGCAGACTTTCACACCTTGCGTGACATGGTTGAGTGAGTAAAGTTATGCGATTTTATTTACTACTTCATATTTCCTTTTAACAACACACTAAACGGCACTTCAGAATTTAAAATTGTAATTAAACAAATTAGACAAGAGATGTAGCTCACCTGTACTCACCATGCAGCGAAGAACAGCGTAAATGAAAAACCCTTAATGACTTGACGCCACTAACCAATGAGAACAGTTGTAGGCGGGACGAGACGTGCAGCCCCGCCCCAGATACAGCCCCGCCTCGAACTACGTCATTACTTTGCCACTAACCAATGAGAAGCATTGTGGGCGGGGCTGCACGTGCAGCCCCGCCCCAGGTGCAGCCCCGCCTCGATCTGCAGGCTGCAGCCGGGTGTACTTGAGCCAGGCAGCCACTGGAAGGTCACATGACCTGCCAGAACCAGACTGGCAGCTGTCAGCACTGGCAGCTGCCAGTCTGGTTCTGGCAGCTGCCAGTGGCTACTGGTGGGTCACATGACCTGTCAGTGGCGGCCCCTGCCAGCCAGATGAAGATCGAACCCCTACTGGATTCCTGTCAGAATGACGTAGTTCTGTACAGACCGCTCCCACGATAGTTGGTTGACAAGGCCATCTTACCTTAGACCCGTCCTGAGTGAGCTGTGAGAATGTCTCCGGTTAAGCGATTGAGATGTTTTGTTTTTGGATGTAATAATGAACATAGCAGTCATCATTTACTCCCGACATCTGAGCCGCTGAAGACGCAGAAGATTAACGTTACTTTCGTTTTGAAGGGAATGTGCTGATCTACATAAATGCCTTTTTGTTCGTGCAAATCATTCGTGATCAGCTTCATCTACAGAAGAAGTGAGTATAAGGGTTTTTTATGAATCTTTGCAAATCGCCTTTCCTAATAATGTGCTAGTTAGCCAGTTTCAAGGCTAAAGTAAACAGTACTGCTGGTCACCCCACAGAAGAGAGGGGCGGGGTCAGCAGGGTCATTAGCATTTAAAGCAAAATGGCCAAAAAAACTGCTTGATGAAAACAGAGCTGAATTTGACAGGGTAAAAAGTGTTTTTTACACTACCATTGAGAAATTTTAACCAAAGTATGTTATAGACTTTTCATTAAGACCCTAAATAATCATATCAACTTGTGGAAAATGGGCATCCGATAACATAAGATGTAAGTTAAAGCTCACATAATGAAAAGTTGGGAATAAGTATGTAAAATTATTTATTTGCCAAACGGCAGTGATTTTCTTTAAATCTATGTCAGTTACTGAAGCTTCTGGGTAAGCGGATTCTCCGCAGCTTTCTCGCCTCCGCTCTGTTGCTATGACTCGTCAGGATTGTAGCACGTTCTTAGTGGTTTGCTGGAATGCGGATAATTTAATGCGAGTGGTAAGCTTTAAGCAGATCTCAATTGCCGAAAATCACATTGTGTTTGATATTAATCAAATTGACAGTGCTTTCTCAGGCAAAGCAAATTAAAGTCCACTGAAAAAGCATCTTCTCAATTTTTTGCATAGAAACTAAGGTGTATGTTGAAATACATTATTTGGCATCATGCAGCATGGCCATGGCTAGGGTTTGAAAATTTGTGAGGTCTGGGGTGGGGTTAACAATTGTCTATAATAACCCCTACAAATACAACTCATATACACTAAACACTTTAAAAGAGACAGACATGTAGATGTTTGTGAAAGATGTTTTCTCTGTTTTGAATGAATGAGCATTGTTAAATTATATGATATTGCACCATTACTATAGGTTAGGGGTTTATAATTTTATCAGTTGTTTATTCATGCAACAATACAGATTACTGTTAGAGTTTTCATTATATATATATAGATGATAACTTTGTCTAGTGTTCTTATGAATGTTGTTAGCAGCATGACTTAAATTGAACTACAATACTCAATGAAATAGCATAGACTTCTTTATAGCTAGTGTTTGCATTTTTCTTTTTTTTCTACTTGTTCTACAGATCTCTGCACTCTGTGGTAGGCTATATCCCAGATAGCAAAATGACTCTGGAGCGGATCAGTTCCGGAGTTTGTGGGACCGAAATGGGTCCGTATCGGCGTTCACTTGCACAGCGCATCGGATCCGGGACAGAGAAGGTTTGCGGATCTGGACTAGATCCAGTACACTGAGGTCATCTGATGCAAAATTCACTTTTCAAGTTGTTTGAACATAAATGTGTGTTGTAAGTGTGTGTACACATCCATCCTATAATGATAAAAATAAACCCTGTGTTTTTTAAAAAAATCCCTATTTTAAAATCCCCTTTCTCAAATCAAGCTGTTCTGAGGTTCCTGTCAGAATAACATAGTTCTGCACAGGCCCCTCCCACGATAGTTGATTGACAAGGCCGTCTTACCTTAGACCCGCCCCTGAGTGAGCTGAGAGCTGTCCACCTACGGTGCAGGGGAAAACAAGATGTCTCCAATTAAGTGATTGAGGTGTTTAGTTGTTGGATGTAATAATGAATATAGCACTCGTCATTTACTCCCGACATCTGAACCGCTGAAGAAGCAGAGGATTAACGTTACTTTCATTTTGAAGGGAATGCGCCGTTTCCCCAATCTAGCCTACATAAATGCGTCTATGTTCGCCTGAATCATTCTTGATCCAGCTTTATCTACAGAAGTGAGTATAAGGGTTTTTATGAATCTTTGCAAATCGCCTTTCCTAATCATGTGCTAGTTAGCCAGTTTTGTGGCTGAAGTTTAGTATGCTCCATAGATATATATACCTAGATGCCTCATTATCAACTGTTTCTGTGGGCCGCCATAGGTAAGCCATCCACCATTTTTGGAACGGTCTGCAAATCTTTGAGCGCATTGACTGTGTGCGTCCACAACCGCAAGTTATATGCTTGTATATCTTTGAATTGATTATTATGGTGAATGTATCAACGTATCTGGAGCGGTCGAATAGGGATCTACACATATCTATGGTCTGCTCGTCACTCCACGGAGGAGAGGGGCGGAGTCAGCAGAGCTCACTAGCATTTAAAGCAACATGGACTAGAACAGTGTGCTGAAAACAGAGCTGATTTTGACAGGGTGAAGAAGGTGTTTTTTACATTACCATTGAAAGTATGTTATAGACTTTTCATTAAAACTCTAAAGTATCATATCAACTTCTGTAAAATGGATATCCTATTTGATTGATAGTTCAAATTAGGTATTTACAGACTATAAATACATTGAATAGATATTAAAGAAACATGAAATGCAAGAAACTTAAAAAAAAAAACATTTTATTTCACAAAAACATTTCATTAACTAAAAAAAGGACATCAAATTTACTCCTGAGTGTTGACAGTCGGATGGCACCTTGAGCTTCCCCTATCTGCTGCTAAGTTGAACCACCAAATGGCATGTTTGAGAATTTCATTGCCGGTGGCTACTCGGGAGAGGTGATTTTTTTCTTACAGCACCTGTAATACACAAGCAGATTTCCATACAAATGTCAATAGATCTCATTGGAGCTACCAGTTTTTAAAAAGATACACATAACCACTGTGTGTGTGTATAAATACATAAAGAAGCTGAGAAGTTGAGTCTCTAGGTATCACCATGAAGCAGAGAGACAGTCCTGAGGAAGAGGAGGCTCTTCACAAGTTTGAAAAGACAACTCAGTACAAAGATGGACAATATGAATTTGAGCTGCCATGGCGACCTGACAAGGCATAACTCCCAGATAACTACAGAATTGCAAAGAAAAGATTCAAAGACCTTAAGAAGAGGTTGCAGTCAGATGAAGCTGTGAATGATTACCTTGAGCAGGGCATTGTCAAAGATGTGGTGGAGGAGGAGTCATCTCTGACCGCTGTGAAGTACTACATGCTGTTCTCCATGAAGACAAAGTAACAACTAAGCTCAGAGTAGTGTTTGATGCCTCATCACATGACACAGGCTCTCCATCACTTAATGGCTGTCTACTTGCTGGTCCTAACCTGAATCCAGATCTGCTCAGTATTTTAATAAAATTCAAACTGCATGCGATTGCATTTACAGCAGATATCAAAAAGGCTTTCTTGCTGACCTGTCTTGCTGAGAAAGACAGAGATGCGGTGCGATTCCTGTGGCTAGCTGCACCGCTCCATGAAGACAGAGGTGAGATGCTGCGTGTGCTACGGATGACGAGGGTGGTGTTCGGAGTCTCCCCCAGCCCATTTCTCCTCGCAGCTACTGTGAGAAAACATTTGAAGAAATATGAAACCTAACTTCCTGAGGTGGTGAAGATAATAATAGAATCACTTTATGTGGATGACTTCATCTCAAGTGCAATTGATGTTGACAATGCCTTCTAAATAACTGCTAATGCCAAACAGATAATGTCCACAGCTGGTATGGACCTTTGCAAACGGACACCTTCCTCCTCATTAAAGGCTATTCCAGTTGCAATGTCTGAACAAGTTGGACAATTTGTACTTTCTTCAAAAAAATCTCTACTGACATCTACAGGGTTACTTTCTGTCGCCATCTGAAAGTCTATACAGGTCCTCTGTCTTAAGGTGGAGCTGGAGAAGGGTCCCAGCCGGCATTTCAACGTTGATTCACCGGTGAATCAACGTCAGGTACCATGGTTGAATCAACGTTGGATTATGTTTTGATTTTGCAAATTGGATCAACGTTGATATTGTGACGTTGTTTCACCGTGAAATCATGACGTTGTTTCACCGTTTTACCTTCAGTATTGGTGAATTAAGGTCATTCTGTAGACGTTGGATTAACGTTGAATTACGTGTTGATTTTGCAAATTGAATCAACGTTGATAACACGACGTTGTTTCACAGTCGTACTTTCAACATGAGTGAATACACAACTGTACGTTCAATTAGAACCTAGTTTGCATTTAGATCAACACTGTACACATACATAAAGTTTAAAAATCAAATGACTGGCAGCAATGGCTTTACAATCAACTTCAATAAACTACCACACACTGAAAATGGTAAAACAGCAGTTTTATTTTGGAAACACACAGTATAAAACAGATGAAAATAATCCCAAACTTTAGCTTGCAGTGTTTGTGCTTGGATGTATTGTTAAAAACCTGTAAAATCCAAATACAACATTTAAAGACTCAAAGTGTTTGTACCATAACATGCATATTTTATGCTGCACTTGCAAGAGAAACCCTTGTACTTCTTTTGACTGAAACCAGTTGATCTTTTATTTTGGTGGAAATCTATAGTTTCTGTGAAAACATGTTTTACTAATGTGTCTCATGGATTTGTACATTTGTGCAGTGAAAATGTGTTGAACAGTTTGAGAATGGAACCTGCAACAGAAACCATGTCGGTGGTAAAGGATAGGACTGTCTGAGTTTAGTTGACAGCCAGAGGAATTTTGTTTACGCAGGAAAAACGCTGCCTTGAATGAAATGCATTTAATATTTTAAGTAGAAATGTTTCTTCAAATTCTGATAAAATATTAGAACCAACTGCACTGTGCATATAGCGTGGTTGTGCTTTGGGTGATCCTTGAAAGAGTCCCAGCTCTAGGTCCTTTCTGATGCCGTGTCCTCCTCTCTCTCACACTTGTGCACTTTCTGTACTGTCCTGTATGTATAAATAACAAAAACACCAAAAATAAATCCTCATAAAAGATCAACTTTGATATTGTGAAATATCTTTAACTGAAAACTGAATGCAAAACATATCACATACAATATTTTCACTTTAAGTTCAATAACAGTGGGGTTGGAAACAAAGTGCACAACACTATTCATTAAACACCTATTTAATGTATTCAGATGAAAGTTTGCAATATTAAATTATTCACAAGCAGTTTTTTCAGAGCCCCCAGTTACACTGTTTTAATCAGAATCCTAACTATACAGTGTATTTAGTAAAACAAGTAAAATCAAATCAAGTAAATTTTTATTAAACTAAGTAAAATCAAAACCTTTCACAAAAGGTCAATGAATCTCTACCAGAAGTGACAGTACAATGTAGCAGATGAACAATTCCTTACCAAATTGCCAATAAACAGCTGGATCCTTGATGAATCTACAAGGGGAAAGAAGAAATGGTTCACTGAAAAGTTCTTAAAAAGCAGTTTTTCGTTTTATACCATTCCTTTAAAACAGTGGTTCTCAAACTTTTTATATCAAGTACCACCAGGTGGTATCTCAGAAAATATCTGGCTCTCCAAGTACCACCATAATGACCAACATTAAAATACAGTAGTAGGGCATGAGTAGGCCCAACTATTCAGCTACAGCTCTGCACAGTTCAAAACGAGGCAGTTTTATTCCTAATAAGAATATTTATTGTTGTTTTAACATTGTAAATACAGTTTGAACATTAACACTGCACAGTACTTACATACAGGTAAATACAAAACTTAAATAATGATTAAATTAAAATGTGTTGTACCAAAAGTTAAATAAAAACTGTACTATACTTAAATGTAAAAAAAAAAAAAAAACTTTACTCAAATAAAGATTAAATTAAAATGTATTAACATTAATTTATATTTAATTTAGTGATTCCTCTGCGTACCACTAGAGGGAGCCTGAGTAGCACTAGTGGTACTCATACCACTTTGAGAATCACTGCTTTAAACCATCTTAATTCGTCTAAATTTGCGATTATATGATATTTAGAAAACATGAACAGAGTATGTTATCTTTGAGACTATTATACGATTAAAAATATAACAATGCATGGCATTCACATCAGAAAAATGTGAAAAATCTCTAAGACAGACATTAAAGTAACAGCTTAGTAGCAACACACAACAACATTAGCATCCGTGATAAAGCAATACAAAAATACATACACAGACACAGGTATTTATCTTCTGCAGGTTAACGTTACATGTCATTTACCCATTTGTAAACTCGGGTAACATTATACTTTACTATTTTTGAAAGGTAAGATAGCGATTTTCTTACCTGATTTTGTCCGTGTGTTTGCAGGACCTCGCAGATCACACCTGACCCTTCCTGTGTTCACATTCTAGTTTTTGTTCTCCGTTGACATGTCACGACTCAAATTCGCTCAAAATAAAAATTTAACATGCAAATATAAAGTAATTCGGAACCGACCGAGCAATCTCAACGAGCAGCAGCTCACACACACAGTCAGTCAGCCGCCTCACTCAGAAAGACTATAATAACGGTCATATTTTCAAACTGAGAAAGGCGCGAACAGTTTCAATGGCCAGTTTCCTGGATGACAGCCAGATTAACCCATCATGATCAATGAAATAAGGTAAACGCAGTGAAATGTATTTAGTTTTATTGTTGTTAATGATGATAATATTTCAAGTTTCAAGTTTTCAAGTTTCAAGTTTTATTTGTCACATACACGACTATACAGAGATTGTATAACCAGCAGTGAAATGAGAGTCGGGTCCGCTCCATGGACAGTGCAAATATTGAAAAATACAACACAAGGGAAGTATACATAAAATAAAATGAATAAAAAATAAGATATAAAGAATAAAATATAAAAGAATGTGCATGACAGTATGCTGTAGAATTAAATATTAAGATAAGCATGACTGTACAGAGAGGAATGTGCAAACAGGTAGAACATGGTTGACATGAAGCAGCCAATCACAAAAAAATAATATAAATATAAAAATAAGATAATATATGTTACAAGACACAGAAAGTGTTGTGTGCAAATGTGCAAATGAGCAAATGACACTGACAGTATGAGGTAGAGAATAATGAGTGTGTGATTAGTGATTTGAAGTAAGTCAGATGATGTTAAGAGGCTGAGTTTGAGTTAAGGAGCCTGATGGCCTTGGGGAAGAAACTCCTCCTAAGTCTCTCGGTTTTTGCCATCAGGCTGCGGAAGCACTTACCAGAAGGCAGCAGAGTGAAGAGACAGTTTCCAGGGTGATTTGAGTCCTTGGTGATTTTGACAGCTCTGCTTCTGCAGCGTTTGAGGTAGATGTCCTGCAGAGAGGGGAGAGCAGACCCAGAGATACGCTCAGCTAAGCGCACAACTCTCTGCAGGGCTTTGCAATCTTGGCTGGAGCTGTTTCCATACCACACTGAAATACAATGAGTCAATACACTTTCTATGGTCCCTGCATAGAAAGTTTTCATGATTGTTGGTGAGACCCTGAATTTCCTCAGCTGTCGCAGATGGTACAGTCTTTGCCTGGCTTTCTTAACCTGTGTTTGGATGTGTGTAGTCCAAGTCAGGTCCTCTGAGATGTTTACACCGAGGTACTTGAAGCTGCTTACTCTCTCCACAGGGGTCCCGCTGATCACAAGTGTAGGGCAGCAGGAGTCTCTTTCTGAAGTCCACAATCAGCTCTTTGGTTTTGCTCACGTTCAGAGAGAGAGACAGTTGTCCAGGCACCATGATGTTAGTCTCTCCACCTCATCCAAGTATGCGGTCTCATCATTGTTGGAAATGAGGCCCAGAACCACAGTATCATCAGCAAATTTGATAATAGAAGTGGAGCTGTGAGAGGACACACAGTCGTGTGTGTAGAGAGAGTAGAGCAGGGGACTCAGAATGCAGCCCTGCGGGGCTCCTACGTTCAGGGTGATGGAGTTTGAGGTGTACTGGCCTACCTTCACCACTTGAGGTCTGCCGGTGAGGAAATCTTGAATCCAGTCGCAGAGTGAAGTGTTTAGGCCAAGGCCTGTGAGTTTGGAAGTCAGCTTGATGGGGACTATGGTGTTGAAAGCTGAGCTATAGTCTATGAATAGCAGTCTTGCATAGTTCCCATTGCTGCTGTCAATGTGTATGAGGGAGGAGTGGAGAATGTGTGAGATGGCATCATCAGTTGATCTATTGGAGCGATAGGCAAACTGAAGAGGGTCCAAAGTAGCAGGGATGGATGAGATAATGTGGCTCTTAACAAGTCTCTCAAAAACCTTCATGACTATTGATGTGAGGGCCACTGGTCGATAGTCATTCAGGCAGGAGGGTTTACTGTTCTTAGGCACAGGGATGATGATGGATTTTTTAAAGGAGGTGGGAACTACAGAGGTAGCAAGGGACTCGTTGAAGATAGAAGTGAACAACCCAGCAAGCTGATCAGCGCATGATCTCAGAACCCGGCCTGTGATCCCGTCAGGTCCAGCCGCTTTCCTGATGTTCACTCCCTTTAGTGCCCTCCGAACCTCATCCTCCGACACGGTGATCACATGATTCTCGCTTCTCTGCCTGCTGCTTCCTGACGCGCTGATCGGCAGAGCCGCGATGCCTCCGTTGCTTTCAAATCGGCCGTAGAAGGTGTTTAATTCTTCAGCCAGCGACGGATCTGCACTCACCTCCGCAGAGGATTTGTTTCCAAAGGCACAGATGGTCCGTAGTCCCTGCCACATGCGTCGAGAGTCATTGAGCTGAAAATGAGACTCAATTCTCTCTTTGTAGCGATGTTTGGCGGCACTTACTGCTCGTCTGAGAGCATAACACGCTGCTTTATACTCGCACATATTCCCAGACAAAAGAGCCTCGTTGTATGCGGCAGTGCGTTTGTTAACCGCATCACGGATTGATCTGTCCACCCACGGTTTCTGATTAGGGAAAGTCCTTACAGTAATCGTTTCTGTAGCTTGTTCGGTTAGTGTGTTTACAAAGCTCACTGCTACCTCCGTGAACTCGCTGACGTCAGATGAGCTCGCCCTGAACATGTCCCAGTCGACGTCATCAAGAGCCGCCTGTAGCATAGCTTCAGAGTGGGAGGACCAACGCGTCACTTCCCTCTTCACCGGGGGTTCCTGTGCGAGCGTTTGTTTGTATTCCAGTGTGAGGAAAATGGCGGCGTGGTCCGATTTACCAAAAGCCGGAAGTGAATGGGCTTTGTAGGCATTCTTAAACTGAGAGTAGCAGTGATCCAGTGTATTCGGTCCTCTAGTTGGACAGGATACATGCTGGTGAAAGTTCGGCATGACCTGCCTGAGGTTGGCTTTGTTAAAATCCCCCGCAATGATAAAGGCAGCGTCAGGATGTTTGTTAATGTAGCCGCTGATCACGTCGTGAAGTTTAGACAAAGCCAAGCCGGTGTCTGCCTGAGGCGGAATGTAAGCAGCAGTAGCGATGACCGCGGACAAATCGCGGGGCAAATAGAATGGGTGGCAAATGATGGATAGATGTTCCAGATGAGGCTAGCAGGATCGCAGACAGAGAGGAGATATTCCTGGGGTCACACCATTCCTTGTTAGTCATGAAACACACTCCTCCACCTTTGGATTTACCGGCCTCCGCTGTTCTGTCGATCCGTAAAACAGAGAAGTTGTCAGACGGCGTTACAGCAGTGTCCGAGGGCGTGAGCCATGTTTCAGACAAACAGATGATGTTACAGTCCCTTATGTCCCGTTGGAAACTTATCCTGGCTCTAAGATCGTCCATCTTATTCTCCAAGGATTGGACATTAGCGAGCAAAATGCTCGGTAAAGGAGGACTGTGAGCCCTTTTCCTCAATCTGTTTCGAATACCAGCGCTATTTCCACGGTGTTTTTTGTTCCATCTCCTGTGTCCTTTGCTCTCCGCGTTCCGAAGAATCTCAAGAGGCCACGATGGATTCGGTGATAAAGTGTCCTGAACCAGGTTAGTGAAGCGGTTTCCAATGTCCAAGAGTGTACTTTTGTTGTAGGTGATCAGTGCAGACGTTATGTGTGTAAAAATAGAAATCAAAAGTAAGTAAAAAAGTAAATAAAAGCATAGTCTTAGCGGAGCGACCCGGACGGCGGCCGAACATAGCAGCGCAATCTTGGTTTTAGAGATTTTAACATATACCTTTAGATTTTAGAATAGGTTTAACGATCAAAATATTGTAAAATGCTAAGAAAATAATAATAATGATCTTAAATAATTTAGTAATAATAATTTAAAAGGCAGAAATTTATTTTGTATGCTGTTGAAGACATATTAAGTTGATTCAACATACAGTTCTTGTAAAAAACAAATCAACATTGATTTACAAGTGTTTTTGGTAACCTTTTTCAACCATTTAGCATTAAACATTTTTTCAACGTTGTTTCAATGTTGAAACAACAACTGTCATTATTTCAACCATATTTCAACGTTGAAGGTCGGTCATGTGCCGGCTGGGGTACAGGTTTTCTATTCATTTTATCTAAAAGGAATATTACAGAAACACAAAAGACACATTGCAAACAGTCAGTTTTAGAAAACTAAAAATGAATGAATAGATAGATAGATAGACTTGTTAACTATTTAATCTTACTTTTTTCAGGCAGCTGGAACAGATGAAGTAGACTCAACAACAGTCTGGATCGCTTGAATGAGCTGTAAAGCTGCAACAGAACACAAACACAGTATCTTAGTATGATTTAATATTACATGAATTAATTATCTGAAACAACATTACAAGGAGAGGTGGGGAATATATAAAAAAATAGACACAAAGTAGTATATCAGAACCAAAGATTACTGTTAAATGTAGGATGTAAAAGTAGGTTTGAAAGCATTTAACCTTTGTGGCGAGCCTACCTGTGCGGGTTCAGCATCGCCATTGAAACCGCACGAGCACCGCAATCAACTTGTAGCGCGTGCCGATCGTCTACACCCGTGGCAGATGAGGAGATGTGCATATAAGCGTGCAGGCTGCATAAGTTAAGCAAGGGTGAGCAAAGATATGGAAGGCCGTTAGGGCCAAAAACGCACAAATTTTAACGCGTCAAGCAACGTGTTGTTTGCAAAAAGTATTCTAAACAAAAACAAAAAGTATTCTACGCATAAACAACATGTCGAGAACGCGTGATCTCAGACGTGATTTTGATCTACCCAGCCACTTAACCAGTTTGAACGGGTGAGCATGATTGGCTGCTGAGCATTAGGATTAAACCACTTTTGTAGGCCTAGGGGGTTGCCTTCCACTCCTACACGCTATGCCACCAAAATGCACATAACCTGCTAAGGATTTGTTTGCGCTTTTCTTCCTTAAATGTAATGCACTCATCAGACAAACAGTAATTAGGTACACAGGTGATGTTATCTATTTAAAGCTAAATAGTATTCTGAGAATAGTTTCTAAACACATTATAAATGTTAGAAATGTATTGCTGAAACACATTACAAAGACTCTGAAGTAGGGCTGCTCGATTATGGAAAAAAATCATAATCACGATTATTTTGGTCATTATTGAAATCACGATTATTTTACACGATTACTCATTGACTTTGGAAATATGTTGCATTTATTGAACAAACAATGAATTGTCCTTAAAACAAAGAATATATAATATATTCAAATGTATAAATAGCATAAAAAATAAAGGCAAATAAGATCAACAGTGTAGGCATTTCCACAATCTCTTAAAAACAGGTAATAAATAAAATACAAATATCAGATGAAATAATAAATAAATTAGACCAAAATAAGTTTGCTCACGTATGTGCCTTAAACTGAAAAGTTCTAAAAAACATTTTACAACATTCTACATTTTAAACATAATCAACAATTAAATTCCAGTCAGTAACAAAAAATAAGTTAATAGATTAGAATAGTAACAGAAAATAACTTCAACTTCAGACTTTGTAAACATGTTTCAAGCCAACATGGCCGAAATGCTGATAGGGTTACACATCTAAACCTTAAAGATTTTTAGCCAGAAACACCAGCCTATTCACATAATCTGGTTTCAGTGATGAACGTTGGCAGGAAACAATATTTCTGCCAGTGCTAAAGACTCTCTCTGAGGAAGAACTTGTGGCCGGAATACAAAGATATTTCCTTGCCAGGTTGGACAGCCGTGGGTAGAGCCTCTGAGATTCCCTCCACCACTTCAGTGGGTCTTCCTCAGCATCCAGCGTCTCTGTCTGCAGGTACGACTGTAGCTCAAGAGCTATGGCCTGGTCCTGTTGCAGAGGAGGTCTTGCAGCTTTGTCTGTGGTGACCTTGAAAAAGCTGCCCAGGCCCTTCTTTTTCTTTGGTGCAGCAGCTGGATCCTCTGTAACATCAGCAGACATTGCTGCTGTCTCAAGAGGGGCATTCTCCTGGGAGGGAACATATAAGAAAAATAAGAATTGAGGTTGTGGTATTAAACGTACAAATTATTTTGTCAACACATTAATCCACTTAAATTTTCATTATTATCATTTATTATTATTATTATTACCATGGCAGTCATCACACTCTTCATCTCTGCTGTCAGTCTGTCTTCAATAGACTTGGTTGAATAGGTTAATAGGTCAATAGAATAGGTCAATAGAATAGGTTGTCTTCACTGACATATTTAAGCTTGAACCTGGGGTCCAGGGCAGAGGTCATGTCAAGTAACTCTCTTGTCGCTGGGTCGCTGTATTTGTCATTGAGGTAGTCTACTATCTTCTGTTTGATGCTTTTGGCAAGGTCTGTGTCATCCTCCTGCACTTCCAATATTGAATTGCTGAAGAGGTGGAGGGTTGGTTTCAGAAGAGACACACTTATATATTTCTCTCCAGAAAGTGCGTCAGTGAATTCAACAAGAGGGCTAAGAGACTTATTGATGGCCTCCAGTACATCAATGCCAAGAGAGGGTGAGATGTCTGAGTTTTCGGTCACTAGAAAGAACCTGGGTAATGGCCTTATGCTGTTCAAGGACTCTGTCTATCATGGCCTGCCTTGAGTCCCATCTGGTTGGGCATTCTGTTTTAAGGGAGTGTTCAGGTAGCTTCAGCTGCCTCTGCAAGTTCCCTCTTTTTTTTCCAACTATAGGAAAAGCTGCTGACGAGCTTCTTGCAGACCCCCATTGCACGGTCGATCCTATGATCCTTCATTGCATTCTCTAAGATTATAAGAAATAATATTTAGTATCAACAATATGATCATTGCAACCCTCATCAAAGTCTCATTTGTTAAGACAGAGTAAGAAAGCATCAAAGAGTAGTTCAAGTGATAGTAATAATAATAATAAAATATTAATAATAATAATAAAAGTAAAAGGTTAGCATGAGAGAGACAGTCACACAGATATTGGAATATTTTTTTGGCCTATAATTTCTAGTATTGTTATTGCTGTTTTTAAAATAACTTGACATGCAATTAAATCACCACATTACAAATAATCTGTATGAAGGATTCCTACTCACCTACGGCCAAGTGGAGTCTGTGCCCGAAACACTGAAGCCTCATCCATCCATTTACCTCAGCTGCCAGCTTTATGTTTGCAGCATTGTCTGTAGTGATGCAGGTGAGCTTTTCCTCGTTTAAACCCCATGCAGCCATAGCTTCCCTGAGTCCATGGGCTATGCTTTGCCCGGTATGGTCTTCAGGAATAAACGCAGTTTGGAGACATTTCGTATTCAAATTGAAATCGGCGTCAATGTAGTGTATTGTTAAGCTAATGTATGGCTCCATTGTGCGGCTAGACCATAGGTCTGTTGTGGTGGCGAAGTACTCTGCTTTTGACACTTCATTAGCCACTTCTGCACGGCATTTTTCATATAAAGCAGGCAGCGCAACTCTTGTGAAATAGTGTCGAGATGGCAAAGCATAACGCTTGTCCAGAGTATTTATCATTTTTTTGAATCCTTCGTTCTCAACCGTGCTAATGGGGCACATGTCTTTGGCTAAGAAGTGTGCAACGGCATCTGTTATTTTTTTGTGCCTTTCTGAGCTGGATGGATAAGGAGTTGCACTGAAGAGTGTGTCTTTAATTGATGACTGTGTAGCGGAGGACGTTGTGGGGTTGTTCGTTGTTCTTTCTGTTTCTTTTTATTAGTTGGTCATATATCGGTCTGTGTTTAAATTTTAGATGGTTAAAAAGATTTGTGGTGTTACCAAGCGGTGCCAACACCACCGCGTAGCAAATGTTGCACATAATATGTTTTTGATCCACATCCGCTTCTTCGAATCCAAAATGTTCCCAAACAACGGAATTGCGTATACCTTTTCTGTTGACCAAAGACTTCTGTGGCTGTTCTCTTTCCGCCATCTTTACTCGCGCTGATTTTTAAATGCCACCAGATACCACATACGCGACTTGTTTCATCGACAATATAGGCTGAGAGAGTTCATGCTTCAGGAGGGACGAAAGTGCGCATGCGCATCATTAAGAATAATAATAATAATCGTTTTTTCTCGATTACATAGTTTTTGTGATCGCTGAGACCCGAAATCAAAATTCGATTAATTGCACAGCCCTACTCTGAAGTATGTAGTACTGAATTGCATAGTTAAACCGTTAAACAGTTTTTCACCAATTCTGTGTTCAGGATTTTTCCGCCCCTAACACTATAATAACTACTGCGTATTAGCATCAGTGCTCCTCCCGCTCAATCTCGAGTTACTGTCACCGTTCGTTACCAGAGATGGAAACTCGAGTCTGAGACTTGGACTCGAGTTGCACTTAAGTCGCATAAATAAAGACTTTGGACTTGACTTGGACTCGTGGACAGCTGACTCGAGACTTGACTTGGACTCGTGACTCGTGAGACTCGTAAAAAACGCAAGTCATTTGGTATAGGAGTTTATATGAATGTATCTCTGAGGGAAACTGGCTGTCTTAAAAAAAGTTTAGATGGTATTTTCTTTTCATCTTGCCTCCGTATAATGCATATTAGTGTTCATAACCGCAGCTCTGCTTTGTTTACAGCGGCAACCAAGGAAACGATGTTTAATTGATGTTCAAGCACCACCCGCTGGCAGAGAGTGAATCTACATTAATTCAGCCTGTGCGGTCTTGTTTAGTACAGATGGTTTATGTAGAATAGTTTCACAAAACTAAAGTCAGACCATTTTGTTATTGCTTCAAATTTCGAAATTATACAATCCAATTTAGATTAGAAACTGCTCATGCTGGATGTACAGGTACATCTCAGAGAATTAGAATATGCATGAATGGATAAAGCTGCGCATGGAAGGAGGACTCCTATTTTGTAAAACCGAGCAAAGATGTCAATTAATTCTGGCTAACCAACTTTCATATATTTTAGATTCATTGCATGTAAAGTAAAACATTTCAAAAGTTTTTTTGTTTTAATTTTGATGATTAGAGCTTACAACTAATGAAAGTCAAAAATCAGTATCTCAAAATATTTACATTTGAGTTTCAATAAATGACCATCCATACAGTATAAATTCTGGTTATCTCTTGTTCTTTGAAACCACAATAATGGGGTAAAATTACATGAGATGTACCTGTATGCAGCCTCTTTGTTTGGATTGTGTTGTTTCAAACACAGTGGTTGCCTCTAATTTTAAATGGAAAAAGAGCACAGACAAAGCCTTAGTTTGTTTATATGAGATTTATTTCATTTGTGTAATTCATTTGATTAATTGGGGTAAAAGAAATTAATTATTTTTAATAAAAGAAATGTGCTGCATTTGATCTGACAATTAATAAATAGACACCTTTTCATTTCTAATTTGTCTTAAATTTTGTTCAAGTTTTTTTTTGTTGTTGTTGAGAAAATCATATCGTGAAATCAATATCTCAAAACTGATTTGGCCTCAATAACTAGCTGAAAGAACTGTTGCTAATGAATAGAACAAAGACTTGAGATGTGACTTGGACTCCACCTCAAAGACTTAAGACTTGACTTAGACTTGACCTCAAAGACTTGAGACTTGACTTGGACCTCAGAGACTTGTGAACATGTCTGTTCATTACTACAGTCTACATTTTGCTATACTAGCTATGCCTTCCTTACCCATACAGCATTAAGGTCTTTGTAGCAGATGTTCTCATCCTCTGTGGGCATTGTCCTGCATTCACCACAGGTACACCTACAGTTTAATTCACAGTGTGACTAAAGGTATTGACATCCATTTGAGTTGTCATTTCTATATTATTAACAATCATTTATTAATAACCTAATGTTATTTCACTAAGGTTATGCTAGTTACATATTGCTAACATGCATGAAAGGAAGAAAAAAAATTACCATTCTGTTGCAGACCGAGTGGGATGAGGTTGATTCTCGGGTAGCCGGTCAATGTCATCTGAATTGGATTCTGCCTCTGGAGGCTCAAACATGTATAAATCCAATTATGCTACTAGAGGTAGCATCAGTAGCATCCATTCAGGTTGTAGTGGTATTTGACAGTTGAGAGAGACGGCTGCGTTCCCGTGAGTGGGTGTGGTTTCAGCACCGACAGCGGACACGCCCCCAGCACTTGAGAGCTGCTTATTTTTCAAAGATTTTGATATCTTGTTTTAGTTAGTTGGCGGTTTTTTATCATTTAAATTTGGCTGGGTGGTTAACACATTTTTCTGTTGTGTGAAACTCAGAACACATTTTTACATCACTTAACGGACTTTAAATGAATTTAAAGACTTACAGTTTTTAAATATGGTATTTAAGACACAAGTATTTAAGACTTTCAGGATTAGAATGAGAGCTTGTACTCAGGTCAGGACAGGTATAAGAAAATATTTTTATCAAGATAAGATTGCCCCTTTTTGCACATTAGTAGGCATTCTAGCTGCAACACCATTCATCACACCTCAAGTTTTCTAACATTAAAAAATAACATATTGAGGAAAAGTGTACAATGTGGTTCTTGATCAGTGCAATTGTACTGAACATCTGT
Source organism: Aspiorhynchus laticeps (assembly GCA_023376895.1). NCBI lineage: Eukaryota > Metazoa > Chordata > Actinopteri > Cypriniformes > Cyprinidae > Aspiorhynchus > Aspiorhynchus laticeps. Next base: position 148,765 of record JALXFT010002016.1, on the reverse strand, counting down.
TTTTGCTAAACAACATAACCTTGTTTTTTAGATTTAATTTATTGCCATGGCGAGCAGGGTGCCACCAAGATGCTTCACAGTGACCAAATTACATAAAAAATCTGTAAGATTAATTTTTTAAACATACAAGTTAAAAATGTTGGGGAAAAAATTTAATACTTTTAAATATGAAACCAAACCACCAGTAGATGGTGGTAAATGACCTTTTTAATGAGCGAGTCATTCCTTCAAATGGCTGATTCATTCAAAAATGAGGCAAGTGACTACTGTCTTTATGAATGGGTTACTGAATCATTGACTCATTTGATTCATTCAGTAACGAAACACCACTGTGTGATGCTTGGAGACACAAAACAGTTCTGCTGTGGCTTTGATTGAAACTTTGTCAGTGAACCTGAGCAAAAACAGTCAATATTTTATTACAAACTGCAAACTTTGTGTCTGCTTAACTCACAATGAAGAACTTCCACACCGGATGTGAGTGTAAGTGTGCCGTCAAAACGGACCGGATTGAGATGAGCAGTGTTCGATTTGAAGCAGCACCGCGTACGCGCAGACCGATCGAACATCAAAGTACCGCGAGAGCGATTCGAAAGCATGTGGAGCCATCTGCTCTCTGTAGCTCTCACGGTGCTTTGATGTCATACATCAATCGGTCTGCGCATTGCTGAGAAAGGGACTTTGGTCGAACACACTCCTGTCTACGAGCTTGCAATTTCTCTCTCTCCACCCAGACCCCCCCATACATATTTTGATTCAAAACAGCGAATTTCGCCGAAAAGCGACTAGTTTGCAAGTACGCATAAAGGCATACTTGCATAAACGTCACTGTACTATGCATAAACGTCACTGTACTATAAAAATATCCTGTTAGTTTCAGAACTCAAAACTTCCTCGTTAGGCCTAAAAAATTACTTTTTATTGAAATCAAGCTGCCAAAACGACTTATCTTTGATTCTCACACATTATGACGTAATAGTGTCTGCATTCCTTTGCTTTGGCATTTATGGGGTTAATACGAGGGATTTACAGGAATTTAATTGATTTAAAGCCACTGGCAGTAATCCTGAATAAAAGCTTCAGTCAGTGTGATCTTCTGTTTGTCATCAGTAAAACATTACAGGTGTCATTTTATAAAAAATAAAAAAAAACAGCAAATGACAATGTATGTGTTTTTCAAAACTGATGAGACCAGAAATCTAAATGTAAATCGCACAATTATATATTTTACAGCATTTAGACTGGATTGTTGAAAAATAGGCGCTGGTCAAGGCAGGTCTGAATGCCAGTTTAGTCGAAAAAGGGCTTTTTCCCAGTGTGTGGACGTTTTTAATCCGGGATGGGCATTTGTCCACTGCTGTAATGGATGTGTTCAAAGATACAAACTGTACATGTGAAATACCTCAGATGAGGATTCCTGGCCCTCCTGCTCCTCTGAAGCTTGCTGAGTGCAGGAACCCTGATGAAATTCAAAAATCAGAAAACACAACATCAAATCAGAAAATACAACACAGGATATCTGCAGCTATAAGCACTTCCTATTAAAAAAGTGCTCCTTTTTCAAAATGCACAAATGGCTTCACATCAGCACACCATGTCTGTACAAGCGAGCAGCATGCTGTGATGGGCCTTCACTAACGTTTCGAGACAGAACTGTCAGAGTTGCACTGTTACTGAAGTTTTCATTTACACGATTTGCCAATTCAAGCGATTTTAATCCATTCAGAAGTTGCACTTGTATAAAGCTGAATGTCATACTGCTCACAGTTTATTGTAGCAGCTTATAAATACACAAAATTATGTCAAAATGCCCATCTTGGCAAGTATCCTCGTAAACACAGTCTGCTATGTCTTAAGTGACGTAAACGGTTGAGAAAGAAGTCGGATGTGTACCATCCTGTGAGTTTCAGAACTCAAAACTTCCTCGTTAGTCCAAAAAACAGCTTTTAATTGAAATCAAGCTGCCAACATGACTAATTTTGTATTCTCACACATTATGACATAATAGTGTCTGCATTCCTTTGATTTGCTTTGGCATTTATGGGGTGAATACGGGGGATTTATGGGGATTTAATTGATTTTAAGCCACTGGCAGTGATCCTGAATAAAAGCTTCAGTCAGAGAGATCTTCTGTTTGTCATCAGGAAAACTTTACAACAGGTGTCATTTTATTGAAAAACATAAAAAAAAAATACAACACTGCAAATGACAATGGTCTGTATATTTTGCGTCCATTCCTTTTTCCTGTAAAGTATAGTCGATGCACATATTGTCTTAACGTTTGCCAGAAATTGCCAGAAAACTGCTGTCTATCCTCCTGAAACCTATTCAAACAGATTGACAGCACAGAGTTGTTTGGAACTATTGAGTGCTGCTGCTGGTCACAAATATGGTGGTGCGGTCATGCAGTGAAATTATATTAAAAGGATTAGTACGACTTGAATTGAGAAACATAAAAGACACTATGTCATGTGATCTACTTCTACTATGTCATGTGATCTACTTCTCTCACACTACCTTTTACCAGTTTAGAGATCGTAAGAAGGTTTCTATAATGTTGCACAGAGATATGTGCTGACACAATAAATGTGTTAGCTGTTTCTGCTATATGAAAATATGCATTGATGAAAACTGACTTCTGATGAATTAAAGAGGGCATGAACTGAGGAATCAAATTTGCCTTGATCTTTTGACATATACATACCTGCAAACTCACAAGAGGTTAAAAAGGTTACATAGTTCAGAATGTAAATCTTGTAGGGGGGTCTAGGGGCATCCCCCCCATAAGAAATTTTTTGAGAATTTAACATGTAAATGAAGCATTCTGGTGCACTCTGACAACAAAATAAAGGAAAAAGACAACATATGCTTCAAGTAAAAAAAGCACATTTATACTACAAACTTTTTGGACAGTGCAACTCTCAACATTTTTTTAAATTTTAATGTTCACATTAGAGTGCACATACTATCAACAAACTCCATCTTTTCACTGCAGAGGGAACAGAAGCTGCATCTGAAGTGGCATTAGATGTATTTACAACCCCAAATAAGAAAAAGTTGGGACAGTATGGAAAACGCAAATAAAAAAAGAAAGTAGTCATTTCTAAATTTACTTTGACTTGTATTTCATTGCAGACAATATGAACACACAATATTTCATGTTTTGTCTGGTCAACTTCATGTCATTTGTAAATATACATCCTTTCCTGTCATTCAGACCTGCAACACATTCCAAAAAAAGTTGGGAAAGGAGCAATTTAGGGCTAGTAATGAGGTAAATTGGTTAAATAATGATGTGTTTTGAAACAGTTGATGTCAACAGGTGATCGTAATTATGATTTGGTACAAAAGCAGCATCCAAGAAAGGTCTAGTCCTTTAGGAGCAAAGATGGGCCGAGGATCGCCAGTTTGCCAACAAATACGTGAGAAAATTATTGAAATGTTTAAAAACAATGTTCCTCAAAGAAAGATAAGAAGAGATTTGGATATTTCACCTTCAAGGGCGCAAGCCTAAGCTGAACAACCGTGATCTCTGATCCCTCAGGTGGCACTGCATCAAGAATCGTCATTCATCTATAAGCGATATCACCACATGGGCTCAGGACTACTTTGGCAGATCTTTGTCAAGTACCACAATACGTAGGTACATCCACAAATGCCAGTTAAAACTGTACTGTGCCAAAAGGAAGCTCTATGTTAACAGTGTCCAGAAGCGCCGTCGACTTCTCTGGGCTCGGAGGCATCTGGGATGGACCATCACACAGTGGAAACGTGTACTGTGGTCAGATGAATCAGTATTTCAGGTATTTTTTGGGAGGAATGTACGCCGTGTGCTCCGGACCAAAGAAGAAAAGGATCATCCAGACTGTTACCAGCAACAAGTCCAAAAGCCAGGGTCTGTCATGGTATGGGGTTGTGTCAGTGCCCTTGGCAAATGTAACTTGCACTTCTGTGATGGCACCATTTATGCTGAAAAGTACATAGAGATTTTGGAGAACAATATGCTGCCTTCAAGAAGACATCTTTTCCAGGGACGTCCATGCATATTTCAACAAGACAATGCAAAACCACATTCTGCACACATTACAAAGTCCTGGCTGCGGAGGAAGAGGGTACGGGTACTTGACTGGCCTGCCTGCAGTCCCGACCTGTCTCCAATAGAGAATGTGTGGCACATTTTGAAGCACAAAATGCGACAACGAAGACCCCGTACTGTTGCCCACCTTAAGACTTGTTTGCAGAAAGAATGGGACAAAATTACACCTGAAACACTACATCACTTTGTGTCTTCAGTCCCTAAACGTCTTTTAAGTGTTGTGAAAAGGAATGGCAACATTACAAAGTGGTAAATGCTTTACTGTCCCAACTTTTTTTGGAATGTGTTGCAGGTCTGAATGACAGGAAAGGATGTATATTTGCAAATGACATGAAGTTGACCAGACAAAACATGAAATATTTTGTGTTCATATTGTCTGCAATGAAATACAAGTCAAAGTAAATTTAGAAGTCACTACTTTCTTTTTTTTATTTGCGTTTTCCATACTGTCCCAACTTTTTGTGATTTGGGGTTGTACACAGACTGTTTGATGAAGCTGAGGAGCCATAAATGCATTTACCTTACAAAATTTCAAATACATAAATAATTTTATAAGATTAATGTTTTAAACATTTTTGAACATACAAGTTAAAAATGTTGGGAAAAATGCAATAGTTTTAAATATGAAACCAAAACACCAGTAGATGGTGGTAAATTACTGTTTTAATGAGCGAGTCATTAGTCATTCCTTCAAACAGCTGATTCATTCAAAAACGAGGCAAGTGACTACTGTCTTTATGAATGGGTTACTGAATCATTGACTCATTTGATTCGTTCAAAAACGTGGATTCATTCAGTAACGAAACACCGCTGTGTGATGCTTGGAGACACAAAACAGTTCTGCTGTGGCTTTGATTGAAACTTCGTCAGCGAACCTGAGCAAAAACAGTCAATATTTTATTACAAACTGCAAACTTTGTGTCTGCTTAACTCACAATGAAGAACTTCCACACCGGATGTGAGCGTAAGTGTGCCGTCAAAACGGACCGGGTGTGAGATGAGCAGCAGCACCACGCACGCGCAGACCGATCGGACATCAAAATACCGCGAGAGCTATTCGAAAGCATGTGGAGTCATCTGCTCTCTGTAGCTCTATAGTTTGGCCAATAAAAGTGAGGCCTGACTCACAGTTGTCACTTGATAACCAAGTCCAACGTGAGCGGGCAACAATAGTGCTGTGAGCAACCCCCATCAAAGCGAGTATATTGAAGATACCCTTTGTGTGTATATATTTTGTATATATCTTTTTCATCTTTATTTTCCAGTTTGTTGTTTTTTTGTTATTTTGTATTTTTGGGGCTTTGGTGATTACACTGTATATATTTCTTCACGCCATCACTTGTGACATTTGTATATATCTGCGGTACAGTAAATAAACTACACCTTGCACGAAAGTGCTATTGTGGGTAGAACCATCATTTTTACATCTTTTACGGACCCTTTCTACATCCCCAAGCGAGTTGGTGGTTCTCGCAGTATCATGGTTGGATATCTAAATCAGAGAAAAATATAGGTGCAGGTGGATGGTGGACGGATCATTTATTTGAAGCAGTGGATTCGGGTGACGTTTGAGCTCATCTGCACATCTCTAATCTGTATCTTCCATTCCAATCTCTAGACCACCATGGGCAAGACCAAAGAGCTGTCAAAGGACATCAGGGCCAAAACTGTAGACCTGCACAAGGTTGTAATGGGCTACAAGACCATCAGCAAGTAGGTTGGTCAGGAGGAGACCACTGTTAGTGTGATTATTCAGAAATGGAAGAAATACAAAATAACCATCAATCACCCTCTATCTGGAGCTCCATGCAAGATGTCACATCATGGAGTAAGGATGATCAAGAGAAACGTGAGGGATCAGCCCAGAACTACACAGAAGGAGTTTGTTAATAATCTCAAGGCAGTTGAGACCCAAATCATTGGTAACACACTACACTGCAAAGGATTGAAATCCTGCAGCGCCCACAAGGTCCCCCTACTCAAGAAGGCACATGTAAAGGCCCATCTGAAGTTTGGCAATGAACATCTGAATGATTCAAAGAAGGCTTAAGAGAAAGTGCTGTGGTCAGATGAGACAAAAATTGAGCTCTTTGGCATCAACTTGACTTAAGTGTTTGAAGGAAAGGAATGCTGACTATGACCCCAAGAACACCATCCCTACAGTCAAGCATGGAGGTGGAAACATGCTTTGGGGCTGTTTTTCTGCTAAGGGTACTGGACGGCTTCGCATTGAGGGTGCCGATGGACCAGGCCATGTACTGTAAAATCTTGGACAAGAACATCCTTCCCTCAGCCAGAACACTGAAGGTGGGTTGTGAATGGGTCTTCCAACATGACAATGACAAAAACATATTGCCAAAAATACTGCCAAGGCAACAAAGGAGTGGCTCAAGAAGAAGCACATTAAGGTCATGGAGTGGTCTAGCCAGTCAACAGACCTTTATCCTATAGAAAATCTGTGGGGAAGCTGAAACTTCCAGCTGCCAAGTGATAGCAAAGACACCTTAAGGATTTAGAGAGGATCTGTAAAGAGGAGTGGACGAAAATCCCTTCTGAGATGTGTGCAAACCTGGTGACCAACTACAAGAAACGTCTTACCTCTGTGTTTGCCAAAGAGGGTTCTCCACCAAGTACTGAGTCATGTTTTGCTTGGGGATCAAATACTTATTTGACTCACTGAAATACAAATCAATTTATAACCTTTATATAATATGTTTTTTTCTGGATATTTTGATAATTTAACACATTACTTTCCATAAATAGTAATGCAAACGTAATGTAAAATTAAAAGTAATGCAATCATTTACTTTTATAGGGAGTAATGCAGTATTAATGCAAACTTTTAAAGGTAACTTTCCCCAACACTGCTTATTAATGTGATTCTTGTGGTTGAGTGACGTTAAAGCTAATTTCAGGTTGGTTCAGGAAGTACATGTACTGGACATAACACGGCAACAATCACATTTGTTGGGTTTTGTTAGATAAGTGCATTATCCAATCTGTGTCTGCATTGGTCAGAAGTAGTTTTGACCAGACTGAACATATTCAATGGGTGTTCAATGGGTCATGGAATGTCTGAGTTTAGTATGGTTTTCCAACAAATAACAAAAAAAAAAAAAAACACAAAAACTGTTTTGCCTACTCTTCATCACATTCTACAACAGGCTACAATGACTGTAAACTTTGTGAAAGCCTGGATAGAAATGAAAGACCTCATATATGCTATGTGCTAAGCATGCTAATTTAAACTTTGTGGTGAAAATGGCTGATTTCTGGATGAATCAAACCTGTGTTGAGAACTTTTTCCTCTTCGAAGCAGAGACCAGGAGACGTTGGGATATCTTTCAAGCAGAAGTTAAGTACACAATGTTTCAGTTTATATACTATTACATTGGAACCTAGATTTATCATTTTATAAATTTCTAATCCCACACCTGGATGGGAAACTTTAATTTTACAATGTGTTACTGAAATTGTGGGAGAATTATTTGGAGAGCATAAGTCCAGACAAGTAGCTAAAATACCAAATTACACAGTCGAGCGCTGCATGTTAATTTTTTATTCTCAAAAATGGGCAACCACTGACTTGACTTTTAAGAATCACCAATGGACCACAGTTTCAGCTAAAATCTTCTGTTCTATTCAAGAAAAATGTCACCTACATCTTGGATGGCCTGAGAGTAAATACATTAACATGTTTGGAATTGAAATTTTAATTTTACAAGACGTATCCAATTTCTGACCTTAAGTATCCGATTCTGGAATTGGAATCGATTTTCGATTCCCAACCCTAGTAAAGAGTTGGAACATGACTCATGCATTAAGAAATAGAAATATTATAATTTAATGTGCAAATGGGGCACATAATCTATGTTTAATTTGCTTGGCATCCTAAAGGCAATGAATTGTGCTTTTAAAAATGCTCAGTTGTTTGCTGTATTTTTCTGTGCCATTGTCACATTCACACACTGTTTGGACTTTGTTTTCAGTTTGCAACGTTTCCCTTAGTTGAATTAGTTGTCATGGTTATTGATTGATTTGTCATTCTGTTCAGGTGTATGCAATCATTATCATTAGTATTTAAGTTCATGTGTTTGTGCTTTCAGTTTGTTGAGTATTGTTGATGTCTATGTGTTGGTTGTCTTTCTTTATCTCTCAGTTTGCATTGACTTGGATTTATTAAAGACTGTTTTGGATTAATGTCATCTTTCAACGTCAAAAACTACACAAAGTGAATATGACAGTAACTCATGCAACCCCTGTTAATGAATCTGTCGTCTTAAGTGTTAGATGGGCATATGTAAGAAGGATACAAATATTAATAATTTGAACTTGACCGTCATGTTCACTTTGTGTGGTTTCTGAAGTGGTTCTGTCCCCTTGCATTTTAGACATTTAAATTAACAGTAAGTAACTTTGCAACTACATGTCAACTAGCAGTTATTAGAGTATTAGTAGACTGTCTGCTTAATATCTTCTAACACTTTATTTTGATGGGTCCACAACATACAACATACTGAGTATGAGAAACTTTGCAAGTACAGGTGCATCTCAATAAATTAGAATGTCGTGGAAAAGTTAATTTATTTCAGTAATTCAACTCAAATTGTGAAACTCGTGTATTAAATAAATTCGATGCACACAGACTGAAGTAGTTTAAGTCTTTGGTTCTTTTAATTGTGATGATTTAGGCTCACATTTAACAAAAACCCACCAATTCACTATCTCAACAAATTAGAATACTTCATAAGACCAATAAAAAAAAACATTTTTAGTGAATTGTTGGCCTTCTGGAAAGTATGTTCATTTACTGTATATGTACTCAATAGGGGCTCCTTTTGCTTTAATTACTGCCTCAATTCGGCGTGGCATGGAGGTGATCAGTTTGTGGCACTGCTGAGGTGGTATGGAAGCCCAGGGGCCTCATTTATAAAGCGTGCGTACGCTCAGATTTGATGTTAGAGTGTGCGTATGCTTAAATCCATGCCAAAGCTCATATTTATAAAGACGGTCTTTGACATGGAAAAGTGCTTACCGCCACGTCAAGGTCTGAGCAGACGTACGCACTTTTCCTTGTGGCAAAGTCGGAGTACTGCAGCTATTTGAATATCTAATAAAAGCAGTGTACGTGCAAGCACCAAATTCATCATAAACAACAAAGATGCAGTGTGAGAGATTAATTGTGCAGTGTAGTCAGAAATTTTTTTTTAACGGGAGTTTTTGCGAGATTAAACTGACCTTTTTAGTAGCCTAATGTTGAGAGTCCTTTACTCGCATTCTAGGCTACACAGTTTATTCCTTGTTGTTGTTTTTATCATTTTATTTTACAAGAGAACTTGCGACATCTTGTTTTACTACTATTGGGGAAAAAAAAAGAAGCATAAACATCTCCGACTGTTTTGTCCGTGTAGCCTATAAGAATCTATCGTTCAATAACGGTTTTAATATATTCTATTCAATAACATTGTTAACTGTTTTTATTTATAACATCTGCTGCTTTGCTTCTGTGAAAATGAATAGAGACATCAGCCTTAAACTTTGTTTTTGTCATTTACATCAGTTATATTTGTATAAAATACACTAGATATGTTTGTGTCAGTACATTATTGGCACATTTGAGCAGCATTAGTAAACTGTAAATATAAAGAAATTCCAAATCACATGCTGTTTTTTTCAGACCTGAGACCATAATCGTGTAATAATTTATTTTATTATGATATGAAACGTCCAATTTTTCTTTCTATAATGTTTTTTTTTAAGTTTTGTTAGAATTTTTGGACTGTAATTTCAAGTCAGACCATTTTGTTTACGTCTTTTAGGGACCTTTGCTGCCCCCCCCCCCCTACCTCTTTCACAGCCTGCGCTATACACTGCCATGCCACAAATTTTGTTTTGTGTGAAAGCCCACTGGAGAGACTCCCAACCTGATCATGTAAAATAATCTATGAGGCAATGTGTGACTTATTATTATCAAATATTTTTATATATGTTTTGTCAACTATTTATACTGTTTTTATATTTTATGCACCTCGGGGTTGTCACAAGAGGAATTTCGTTGTGTACACAATGACAATAAAGTACTTGAACTTGAACTTGAGAGACTCCCAAAAAGCGTCCCCGCACGAACCTCTACCTTCAGACTCAGTAAATTTGTTTTTTTTCTTTGCGCTAGTCATTCTCAAGCATAGAAATTTGGATATTGGCGTGTGTTCTTTTATATGATAATGATATTAATTAGGGGGCGTTTACAAGGCGGAGATCTGACACCAGTCAGCTGCGCACAATTTCAAGATCATTTGCGATTTATAAACGTCACATCTGGAAGAGAGGCGTACGCACGTGTTTTTGTGCGCACGTTCGTTTTCTCTGAATCTCACTTACGCACTTTTGCGAAATGATCTTAGAACAAATTTAGGATGGTTTCTGCGCAACATTTTATAAATGAAGCCCCTGGTTTCTTTGACAGTGGCCTTCAGCTCATCTGCATTGTTGGGTCTGGTGTCTCTCATCTTCCTCTTGACAATACCCCATAGATTCTCTATGGGGTTCAGGTCAGGCGAATTTGCTGGCCAATCAAGCACAGTAAAAGAGGACTTTGGACCACTGAGTTCTTTTTCTCTACAGCCCAGGTAAGATGCTTCTGATGTTGTCTCTGGTTCAGAAGTGGCTTGGTAGCCCTTTTCCTGAAGACGTCTTGAGTGTGGTGACTCTTGATGCACTGACTCCAGCTTCAGTCCACTCCTTGTGAAGCTCTCACAAGTGTTTGAATCAGCTTTGCTTGACAGTACTCTCAAGCTTGCAGTCATCCCTGTTGCTTGTGCACCTTTTCCTACCCAAATGCTTCCTTCCAGTCAACTTTGCATTCAATATGCTTTGATACAGCACTCTGTAAACAGCCACACCTTTCAGTAATGACCCTCTGTGACTTACCCTCTTTGTGGAGGGTGTCAATGTTCGTCTTCTGGATCATTGTCAAGTCAGCAGTCTTCTCCATTATTGTGGTTTCAAAGAACAAGAGATACCCGGAATTTATACTGTAGGGATGGTCATTAATTGAAACTCAAATGTAAATATTCTAATATTTTGAGATACTGATTTTTGACTTTCATGAGCTGTAAGCGCTAATCATCAAAATTAAAACAAAAAAAACTTTTGAAATGTTTTACTTTACATGCAATGAATCTAAAATATATGAAAGTTTCACTTTTTGAAATAACTTACAAGAAAAAATGAACTTTTTCACGACATTCTAATTCATTGAGATGCACCTGTATATGTCAACTTATTCTACTAACTCTAATCCTAACAGTCTACTCTGAGAGTTAGTAGACGTGTAGATGCAAATTAATGATAATTAGTTGACGTAGTTACAAAGTTTCTTATAAGTTAGTAGAATGTCTAAAGTGGACTATCAAAATAAAGTGTAGCCAAATCTTTGCTTGTTCATCTTAAGAAAGAAAGACTAATAATTATATTAATTAATGAGCAAATCATGTAATTTTAATTAAGATTAAAAAAAAATGAATTGACGGTCCCAATTCCTATATTGTAAATACAACTTATCCACTACATGGTAAGAACATAACTAAACATTAATTACAATTAATTTAACATGTTTATTTAAACTCTTTTGGAGATTTTTATTGAATTAAAAAAATATTCCCACAAAAATATTAATTGTATTTAAATACTCATCACTGATTTTATTTGCATTCAATCTTGTGCATTCAGCTTTACACAGCTAATGGTTCTATCAAAACAGAAAGAATAATGAATAAACTTTTTTTGGGAAAACGCAACTTTGCTACCTCAATATGTTTCCTCAGATTTGATGGTGAACTTTTGAAGCCAGACATTTACCTGATGAAAGTAATAACTGAAGTAGAAATGTGTGTGACTGATGAATGAAAACACGTTTGAGCTTCTGTTTACCATATTTAATGTGCATATATTCAAGATGAAATAAAATTGTAGAGTTAAAAAGTACTGTTTTTTTCTTCAGAAATGTAATCAAGTAAAAGTACAAATCCCCCAAAATAATACTTAAGTACAGTAATCAAGTAAAATTACTCAAGTAACGTTATTTTACACCTCTGTAAATATGTATCTTGAATTCAATTCCTCCAAATTCCTATTGTGTCCTATTTTTTGTTGTTGTTTTTTGTTAATCTCTCTCTCTCACTCTCACACACGACAAATGTGGTGTATTAGTGTGAATTCATAACTCAGAGTTAAAACGTGACGCACATGAATCGTCATTTTACCTTGTGAACAAGACTTTTATTTTGGTGTGAGGTCATAAGACTGCGCCCGCGGTCCTGCAGCTGTTGTGAATCGACTGAAAGGTTTGTTTTAAGCATTTAAAGTGTTTAAATCAATGCAACAGTATGGACTAGTTTTTACAAGCGATGTAAAATGACTCAATCCATGCAACACGCTTTATCTAACGTTAGCCGCACACGAGTAACATAAATGGCGCGCATCATTTCCTGTATTGTGAATAATTTTGTATTTTCTTGTCTGTATCACACATTCGGTCACTGGTAAATAATGATGCGAGAAACGGAGCTTTTTGAAACGAGTCAATTGAGCCAGTTTCGCAAAATGATTCACTGATTTGAAGCGCCAAAATCAGCGCCCGCTCGTGACATCTGCTGCTCAAAACTGTGTAAATGCAACGAGAACGACACAAACGTGCGACAGACCAACTGCAAACGAGTTCATTAACGTGCATATAGTCTACAAATGATTACAATCAAACATAAACCAAAAATACCTCAATATTAACTTTATGAATAATATTTGATCTTTTGAAGTTAATTTGGGCAGTGTTAGGTTTTTTTCTTCTTCTTCTTAATTATCATCCTCCTTTACCAGTGCACTTACTACGAACTCACCTAGAGATTTAGTTTGGATTTATTTTTCTTTCTGGTAATTATTCTCATCTTAAACATGACAGATTGTTCAAACACAGAGAAAAACTCCTGGTGAAGCAGCTGAGATCCGTGAGACTCTATTATAAAGATGGCATTTCTTAAAGAGGAGAGTGAAGATATAAAGATTGAAGAAGTATTCAGCCTGAAACAAGAAGATACTGAGGAACAAACAGGTTGGTTTTCATTCTCAAAGCTGAACTCAGTCTACAAATGTTCAAAAGCTTTAGTGTAAACATACCTATTAAGCTCACCAAAATCATTATATATTCTATAGTAATTATACAATTAATAATAATAAATAAAAAAAATAATATTTTGTGTACGTAACAGTTTTTACAAAACAATAATCATTTTATTAATTTCAACAAATTTAGTCAATATTGCTATAGTCTTTGGGTGCGTCCATTTCATCTGACACATTTTTTCACTGACACGCCGTCTCCAACTCGGAAACTTGGGGCTTAAAGAAAATTTCCCACTTGTAATAACGACTTCGTGGAGCATTCAACTCGTAAATACGATCTATTCGACATGACTTGAACACACCATTAGACATTGAATAGATTGTTCAGGTGTGTTTGAGAAAGCCAGAATCAGATCGCTACGCTCTGCACACAACAGATCAACTAGATAAGAGAGCATGCAGCCCCAAGAACACTTGCTCACAAAGGCTGTGTTTACACTTGGCATTAAAGGGGTCATATGATGCGATTTCATGTTTTCCTTTGTCTTTGGAGTGTTACAAGCTGTTTGTGCATAGATAAGATCTGTAAAGTTGCAAAAATTAAAGTCTCAAACCCAAAGAGATATTCTTTATAAAAGTTAAAGGGGTCATATGATGCTTTTTTAAAGATCATTATTTTGTGTAACAGAATATGTTGGCATGCTTTAATGTTCAAAAAACACATTATTTTTCAAATACTGTACATTATTGTAGGTCCTCTATGCCCCGCCTCTCTCAAACACTTCGTTTTCTACAAAGCCCCTCCTTCTGACAAGCGCAGTCTGCTCTGATTGGCCAACTGACCCAGTGCATTGTGATTGGCCGAACACCACAAGCAGTGTCAGAAATGTAACGCCCCTTTTCGTAATCGCGAGCTTTAGCTTTCAAAATAAATGTAAAGACAGTTAATAATGTCCTTAGTTTTACCATCAGTTCAAGCCCGAGAGGGGAAAAGAGTCTCGTGACAGACACAGTGATGATGCTCGTATGTGTTTGCACACAAGCTGTGATTGTGTGACCGTGTCTCCCTTTCTCACACACACACACACACGATGCGCAAAACTCCGCATTTGAACTGTCAATAGCAAATACTTACTAATAACAAAACATACAGTCGCTGATTCAGAAGCGCCAGATTGTCATAGCAAAGTCAGAATTACCTCCTCTCCTAGGTTCACGAAACGGTCGTCCATAAAATGCGTTGCTGTTCTGTTGTAAGTAATCTTAATGATTCCTAAATGCATCTACTTTCGGAAGGCCAAATAAAGTGCTTTTGCTTTCGCATAGAAACACACAGCATCTCCCTGACACTGCTGCTTCAACACTACTGTGGTTACTGAAACCACGAAATTAAGCATTTTGCAGTAAGTAACCGTTTGCAGTGCAGTGCAGAAGCAGCATGGGCTCATTTTGCTGTCACATGTTGTAGTGAGCTATGATCTGTGGCTATTTCCCACCATTACTTTGCTAGTTTTGTCTGCAACGTTATTTACCTCATCTCCGGTGAAGGGCTTCTGCACACAAAAAAAAGAAAAACCTTGCATTGATACGCAGCGTAATGAAGTGAGTGGATTTCCTGATGGATCTCATATCTATAAGATGGATTTCTGAGGTTACAAACGTGTTCCTTTTTTTATGTGCATTTCTAAAAAATGAACTTAACATGAACGCATCCGGGAACGTTTAAAAGAATTCGGGTCTTATCGGGTCCATTTGGGAAAAGCACATTTATTTTAATTACCCGAGACCCGAGCCAGCTAATACTGAACCCGACCCGTGTCCGAGGCACTCGTAGAAGTTTTGGACCCGAACCCGCTCGGGTCTCGGGTTTTCGGATCCAAGTGGACCCGTGAAGACCTCTAGTACAGAGAGCATTCTGTTGTCATGTGTATTTTTATGAAAATTAGTAATGATTGCAGAATTTGTTGTGTGATTTGACGCTATCAGTGAATCGATTTAATTGTTAGTCTGCTCTTTTTAAAATGTTTTCAAAATGAAGCAGTACTTTACACTGTTACCAAATCAGAGGATTATATGTTTGAGCAGAATGTAGCCTGCTAGCAATATGGTCAGATAACAAGCTAGCAAACATTCCTGCTTACAATTACCTTCATCTTCATTATCTCCTTCCTCGTTCTCTGGTGCAGCTGAATCACAAGAAACCAGTGGCTGTGTCGTGGGTCGGTCACACAGTACAGAATCCAGCTCGTCAAAAAAAAGGACCAGTTCTCCTTCCGTTCCCGCAGCAGTTGTTAGCATCCTTAGCTTTTTTGTAGCTCGTCTTTAAATGTTAGATTTTTCTTTGGCATTGGAGCCTATAGGGGCCTGTTTCATAAAACAAGTTTACCAAATAAGACAGGTTTAGTTTGGTTAGTCTGACTTATTTTCAGTTGATTTGGTTCAAAATAAGTCAGAATAACTGAAATAAGCCTGGCTTGTTTGGTAAACTTGTTTTATGAAACAGGCCCCGGGTTCTCTCAAAACCACGTTTACATATCCGGTTACAGGTCACATGTTAATGCCAAGTGTAAACACATCCAAAGATGATACAGGAGTTTTACGGTTTTGTCACCAAACTAAGAATAGGCTCAACTTAAATGACAAAACCCTGGAATTGAACCTTGGATGTCATTATGTGCAGACAGCCCTCTTGAAAAATTAGTAATCAGCGTTGTGTGGGTCTGACTACACCACTGATCTAATAGCACTTGAGGAGAGATCATGCGCCCAAAGCAGGTTATGTCTTTTTTTTTTTTTTTTTTTTGCTTTAGATCTGATGACACTGAAAGAGGAGAGTGAAGTACCAAATGAAGTGGAAGAGAAATATCAGTACAAGAAACATGATTTCAAAACTGAGGAAAACAATTCTAGTTGCTCAGAGACAGAAACAACTTCTTCAATAAAAAGAGCTCAGAAAACTAGTCATTTCACCTGCTTTCGGTGTGATAGGAGTTTTAATCAAAGTGGAAACCTTAAAATCCACATGAGAATCCACACTGGAGAGAAGCCTTTTACCTGCCAACAGTGTGGGAAGAGTTTCAACCGAAAAGAAACCCTTATCAGGCACACGAGAACTCACACCGGAGAGAAGCCTTTCTCCTGCAAAAGGTGTGGACTAAGTTTCACTCAAAAAGGAACCCTTAGAAGGCACATGAGATCTCACACTGGAGAGAGCCCTTTCCCCTGTAAAAGGTGTGGAAAATGTTTGACCCAAAAAGCACATCTTAAAGTCCACATGAGAATTCACACTGGAGAAAACCCTTTTATCTGCAAACATTGTGGAAAAAGTTTTAACCGAAAAGAAACCCTTAATAGGCACATGAGAGTTCACACTAGAGAAAACCCATTCATCTGCCAACAGTGTGGAAAAGGTTTCAATCAAAGAGGACACCTTAACAGACACATGAAAATTCACACCGGAGACAAAGAGTTTTTTTCATCAACCTTAAAGTCTGACTGAGTTCACACTGGAGAGAAACCTTACACATGTCCTTAAAGTGAGACGTTTAAATCAACAAGGAAGTTCAAATGAAAGTTTATACTGGAAAGAAGATATTTAAATGTTCAGTATGGAAAGTTTCAGATATAATGTACCTTTAAATACTACATGTGGACAGGCCCAGATTAACACAGTGTAGTGCCCTAGGGTGACCACATTTTAAGTGCCCTGCCCCCGCCTCCCAATCCCAATCTAAAAAAAAATTAAGAGGACTGTCAAAAATTCAGGAGCACCTTCTGATCAATAACAAAAATTAGCCTTCCCATTACAAGTTAATATTTGACTCCTTAAAGTGATTTACAGGGGCTTTTTTTTAATGGCATTTTTTTTCTTTCTAATTTTATTAAAAGTATGTCATTGTCAAATTCAAAAATCTAGAAATCTAAGCTTTTCCAAAATTTCTAATAAAAAAAATAGAATAAGAACATGTAGAATAAGAAGAATAAGTGACCAATCAAAATAAATCAATATTAACAAAATTAGTTTCCACTACAAAGGTGGCACAGAAGAACACAAAAGTGGCAAATAGGTAAATGTAAAAGGTACATTTACAGAGGCTCAGAGGTGGCATGGATGTTTTAAATTCATAACAATATTGTGAGATTAATGTTTTAAATATAACATTTTGAATATAGAATTATTGTTTGATTGAAATTATTTAAATATCTGAAATGACACTTTAAAAATAAAACTGCCAGCAGGTGGCGAGTCACCGATTTTATCACTGAATCATTAATTCAATTGATTTGTTTGAACGGCTGATTCATTCAGGAACGAAGCAAGTGACTGTCTTTATGAACAGGTAATTGAATCATTGACTCACTAGATTCATTTAAAAACGCAGGTGCATTCATAAACGAAACAACGCTGTGTTTGAATGGAGATGCACAGCGGCTCAGCTGTGACTGTTTGAAACTATTTTCCTTGACGAAATAGAGCAAAATCAGGCAATATTGTTAAAGTCATACAATGTACATCACTTAATATTAACTTATTGTTTATTGAACTGTTGTATTAATTGAATATATTATATTTGCAAACTCCCTTAATAATCCTTAAAAGCTGTCACTCACTTCAGTTCATTGCGATCTCACAAAGCTCCATTATAATCAATGAAGCTCTCTACACTGCACAATGAATCTCTTATTTAAATCCTGTCTACACTTTATGCATAACTCAGCAATGAACAAAACTCCAGTATTTTGAGCAGTGAGTGGATTCTGATTAACATTGCATTCAAGGAATCAACATATGTCTGTGATACATTACTCAATGCTGCACAAACAAGCAAGTAGAAACCTTTGAAGCTCCCTTCAGCACAAACACAAATAGCCTGCTGATCGGGTCAGTCGAACTGGTGCTCCTAAATATTTTTTGATAGTCGCACACAGTACCTTTCAGTCACATTGTAGAGCCCTGGATATGTGTCGTGATAATTTCCCTTTTATTTTATTTTTTTACGTTTCGCACAACTGCTAAGATGATGCTGCCTATCCATTTGTGAATAAATATGATCGACTCTGACTGGGGGAGGGGGCAAATACTGTGACCTGACCCAATCGCAATTCTTTATATGCGTGCATATATTTTTAGATTCTTTCTGTATATATTGTATCATTAACTGTTAATTTTCTATGTATCTGCATCTCTTCAAAAAAAAAAATATATATACAAAACATGAAAAATATTTTAAAGGTCTAGTCGTTATCTTAATCACTTGGTGCCCCCCTATTGGCTGGTGCCCCAGGGCACTCGCCCAATCCCGTCTATGGATAATCCGGCCCTGCATGTGGATTAACTCAAGAGAAAACTGTTTTATGTGTCCTCAGTGTTTTTGTTTCCATAGTTTTTGTTTGGGAACTCCCTCTGCTACTCAGATCATATTTTTGATGGAAAAATTATAGAAATTATAGTTTTTTCTAAATGTGTATACTGTGACGACAAATAAACAGAAACAGACACGACTGAATAAGTTTGACTCCTTATTCAAATAAAGGTAAATGCCACTTTATTTCTGTGTGACTATGTTTCAATCATGATGTATTAATTCATTATGATTAATGAATCACTTATTATTGTAAAGCTTTTGGATTTAAATAATAACAACAAAAAATGCAAACAAAGGGCCGCTTTTATCATGTTTTCCTTTTTTTTTTCTTGCTAGTTCCAGTGATTTGTTTCTGATTAACTTTCTGATAACTTCTCTTTGTCTGTGAAATGATGGGGTCCCAATCGGTTCCCATCAGCTTCAAATGGCTCTACACGATCCCAGCTTAAGGCCCGAGTATACTTCACTTTCCGTTCTGTCTCGCGCACAGCCACGGACAAGCTCGACACATGCGCAGTACCACCTACTTGACTCGCTCTGTCTCAACATTCACCTCACGCATGCGCTGATCCGCGAGCCCTCCTGATGAAGAAAATGGCGTAATGCGGACGGCCGAAGTATACTTTGGCCTTTAGGAATAAGTGTCTTATCTCGTCAAGTCAAGTCACCTTTATTTATATAGCGCTTTTAACTATACAGATTGTCAAAGCACTTTACAGTATCAAATAGGAAAATAGTGTGTCAATAATGTAAAATGACGAGATTAAACACTCAATTTTCAGTTTAAAGTCATTTCCACACTGAGCGCGAAAAAGCGAAACGAATTTCGGATGCGATGACGCGCTGGAATAAAACAACAGCTTCCTATAGACCCTTTTTCTGTTAGTAAACATCTGTGGGCGGAGCTTAGGTGGAGGCAGAAAGATTCCACTGACCGCTTCACTAACGCTGAAGTCAGTTTAGCTTGTTTTTTTTAATAATAACTGGAGAAATTCAGATTTTACCTGCATATGTAAGGTATGCACTGTCCGGGACCGCGATTGTTATTTGAAAAGGTTAACTTTAACGGACGAAACCAGATTGGGCGATCCGCACGCTTTTACTCAAAAGATGGACAATCTGACAGGATTCCCTCCGGTTGAGTGACTCGCATCTAACATAGTTAAGACAAACTCACCGTGTATTCAGTCATGAAGATGTATATATATATTTCAATACCAGCAGGCAACTATTTTTACAGCTACATTATTATTATTCCAGCCACAATTAATCACAACAATGTATATACAATTACATAAGCATATAAATCGTCAGGATTTTGTTGAGTGGGTAGCTGCGCTTTATGTGCTATGGAAAGCTGAAAGACTCGTTCGGCGCCATGTCTGGGTCCATCAGATCCTTCAGAGGCGCACCCAGCTTGGTGAGTTTCACCAACTCCTCCAGGAGCTGCGCCTGGATGACGGCCGCTTTCAGCGGTACTTCCGACTGAGCCGGTCCCAGTTTGATGAGGGAGCCGAGGGAGCAGTCCCATGGCAACCGACTGAATAGTTTTTGTTTATTATATCCTGTGGTGTTTATGTCCTTTATGTTTAGCTCTTGTAAATATTCCCATCCTTTTGTCTTTTCTTTTGATTTATAAAATGGTTAGTTCCATTCCTGGATTCTGATTGGTCAGCAGCTGTGTTTTATTCACGATACAGCAGGGCTATGACCGCTTCACCCAACCGTTCTGTGTATCACTGAGCAACACCCTTAGCGACATAAACAATCAATAGCATCAAAACTGTTTAATGTATTATGTATTTCGGCAGAATTAACTGTTTGCTATTTATTTAATGAAGTATGAGTGACCCCTGCTGGCGTTTTGTTGCATCTTTCATCTTTAATTTTGAGACCCCGCCCTTCCCCGTTTATTAAATGCTTCCCATGCGGAGACGAGTTGATGTGTGTGCGGCGTGCGTCTGTGTGAAAGACTGCAGTTTTTGAAGTGAGGAGGGAATATTACTGAATTTATTAGTTTTCTGTTTCAGGTATGATTCTGTATGTCCATAATGACGCTTGCAAACTCGCGCTGTGCCGCAAATCGGTCTGTTTTAAAACTAAAAGACGGAAAACAGACGTTTTCTCTTGCTGAGAGATAAGCAGATGTATGTGTGTGAGAAAATATCATATATGGTATTTAAAAAATAAATGACACCGCAGATGATAAGAGCTCCTATTCTCTGTTTTTATTTAAGCTCCATTAGATGAGAGGCATGTTCGGAACATTCTCTTGCCGTTTACTGTTGCTGTCAGGAACTATTTTTTTTTAGCGGAAGGACAGCATTTAACGAACTTGCTTCAAAAAAGTAGCATTTCAATTCATACATTTTGGGTTTTAGTATTTCTTTATTGTTTGGTAACCGTTTTCCGCTTCGCGTCGTGCCTAACACAACGCCCTTCAGCCATAATTTATTCACGATACAGCACAGCCTCGAGTACCTTATTGCTTACTTACACCCTTTATATATTGTAAATAATCACATCTTTTCAACCTCTCTTGTAAATATTGCTATCTTTTTTCATCTTTAACTCTTGTAAATCTTAAATCATTTTTAAATCATTTTTTGTTCAAGTTTAGATTGTTATAGTTTTCTTGTTTTCAAATGGTAAATGGAGCCAGCCTCTAAAAGGAATCCCTGTCTCGTTGCTGCATTCTCATTACACTATACCACAACACTGGTCCAATCACAAATAACTATTTTTTACTATACTATTGTGAGTGTATTTGCAATAGGATATAATTAGAATGAATGTATAAAAGGTTGCCATAAGTATTCTAGTCTTAACATAGAAATAATATTTTTATGTAACAAATATAAATTATGATTTACTATGTTGTGCACAAAGTAACACACCAAAGCCTTTGGTCATTGTATAGAACATTTATTTATACAAAATAAATCAAATCAAATAAAAAAAATATAAAAACTATATACAAAGAACATTTACATCTATTTACATGCAGGAATAAAAAGGATCTTGCTTGGAAGAGGGAAGAGTGAGGGCCAAAGTGAAGGAGAGGAGAAAGGAGAGAAATAGTGATGCGCGGGTCGGGTTTTCTTCCAACCCGCTGGTCCCGCTTTTATGAAATTACTCGGCCCGCCCCGCACCACTGTATCTATTTTTACAACCCGCCCCGCCCCGCACCCGCGACCATTAAATAGACATACTAGGCATTGTAATGTAAATGAAAACAGCCTTTATTTCAGCCTTAAAGTGCTTGGAAACATCGCCCTGTAAACTGGCAACAACATACGATTATGAATATGAACCATGTAACGAATTAATCATTTACATTGTTTAATTTAGCTCTTTTGTTTAAGCTTTATTGTAGCTTTAGGGAATTTTACGATTTGATATCGATATGACAAATTGGTATCAATCAAAACGTCCAACTTATAACTTATTTAACAATCGTCCAGCGAGTTGCTAAATTTAAGTATATCTGATAAATTCTGTTTATTCTCGTGGCCACCAGAATACAGAATTATTTAAATAACCGTATGACAGTTATTAGCATAGGTAACGCGATCTGAGCTAATTTGATTTGAATATTTCACAACAGAACACAGAACACTTCTCTATAAATCAACAAGAGTTTATTTGCTATCTTACTACAATACATGAACTAAGCTAAATAACATAAAACAAAATACATACATACACACATACACACAGGCAATTAATTTAATTGAGAATGATTACAATCTAGCACTGTTCTACTTCCACACGATTTGACTCGTGTCGATCATCAAGTGGAGAACTATCTTAATTTTACTTTAGAGAGAGATACGACCAGTTCAGCAGAATAAAGGTTGTTTGATACTTGCTTTTAAGTTGAAACGGTCGCTGATCGAGGAAACCCCGCGTTTCCCGGATGTTGGAAACCCCGCGTGTCGTGTCGTTGCGTCACTCTTGGGGATGCCCCTCTGTTGTTGCTTGTTTGCTCGGTGTTGTTTGATGCTTGAAAGAAGTCTTTTCGATTTTTTATGGCTTTAGATGTTGAAGTTCCTTTCGCGTAGCTTCAGTCTTAACTCGGCCTAGATGTTACAGGCTGCGAGCTTTTGGTTGGTGTCCCAGTTTCAAAGGAGCGCGCGATTTCCGAGCAGAACAGAGAGAGAGTCAGAGAGCAGCTGGGAGTCCGTTTTAGACCGGAGAATTTGGTCCCTCCCACTAGATGCTCTTCCAATGAAATAGGTCTTGAAGGGCGGAGCTCCGCCTACACAAGGCTTCTTCCGGTGCATACATTATCTGCCTATTCACGTTGTCACATGAAGAAAATATCTTTTAACACGTTCTAATCACACATTATTAAACTAAGAGTTAACTTTCGTTTACACCAACTTGTTGCCAACGAAATCAGCTTTCATTCAAACTCAAACACCACGTATTTGGCATATACATATAATAACTTTATCTACTTCGTGGTTAAGGCAAAGATTAAACTATCTTAAATTCTGAATAATACCACCACACATATGAATTAAACACAGGACAAAGTTATGTCACAGATTTCGAAGATATCATTGATTACACTGACACAGAAAGCTTAATTTCATTTCAGAAAATACAACCAGCAATATATATATATTTATTGTCTGTATCTATAATATATATATCTTGCTTCTAATAGCAGCAATGATTATTTTTAATTGTCTTTTTTGGAACACTTTATAAAAGTCTTTGAGTCTTTGTTCGGTTAAAGAAATGAAAGGCACATATCCTTGCCATGTCCTGGGAGGACGGGAGGTCAGGAAAGTCACTGTCCAGGTCATGAGAATGTCACGTTTGTGGGGGTCTGGTCTTCCTTAGCTTGAACGTCTGTCGTAAAACGTCTTTTCGTGTTGATAAAAATCATTGAATTATGCGTTAACGACCAGAGGATCCATAAAGTTTGTCGTTTTGACCATTGGCAGATGTTTACCTCAAAGCTCTCCTATTTTGAGAGGTTTCTTTTAGATGATAACCCAAAGGCATGGCAGGAAATTGGCCAGCCAGTTGGGTGAGGTGCTCTTCCTCTGTCAATTTTTATGACTTGCAGATAGAGACGAAGGTTTCTTTAAGCCTGAGGAATTTTGTGGTTGCACTTAGTGTGTGTGTGTGTGTGTTCTTTCCTCCACACAGGTCCTACAACCATAAATCAGGTCATATTAATAACAAGATAATGATAAACATTTTCAACATTTACAAAGCAGCGTTTGTATTCATCTAATAGGCTAAACATTTTATTTCAGATTTGTATAGGCCTACAGTTTACAGCCTAGGCTACATAACCACTGAACTTTTGTTTTATTTAACACACGGAAATGTTCATTTAGCTTTTTTACGTTCGCTGTGCAAAAAAAGAATGGCATCCACTGTACTGGGATTTAATCTATTACACCTAGACTCCAGCACCCGGCCAGCAGAGCTGAATGTGTGCTCACTTGATGCGCTTGTGGCTGGGAATGGGATACAGAGCTGCTTGGCGCTTTCGTGACGCGTCACATGACACCAAAGGTTTGGGGACATCAAGCAAGTTACATTGCTACATAGGCCTTCGTATTGTAACCTTATCAAAGAACCTAATAAAATATGAAAATAGATATTCCCAAATATTTAATATTGGCTATAGGGAATTGCACGCAACATACATGGATTTTTTATTTTTTTTATTTGAATGACCCGCCCCAACCCGCCCCGCAAATAAAGTGACAATTTCTTTCGCGGGGTCCGTGGGTTATGAGACGACCCGCGCATCCCTAGAGAGAAAGTCTGGTTCATTCCCTGCAGAGATTGCTGCCTCTTTTTTTAAAAAACTACTCTTAAGGCTCCAATTGATAGTTTTCAGTCACGTGACCGGCTCGAAGACTTGGAGGGCAAAACATCCATAGAACTGCTGCACAAGCATATCAATTTTTCATCTGTTTCCTAGCCGCAAATATTTAGATCACCTCTCAAAAGAATAAAACAAAGGTATTTCTGAACAAAATGCAAGTTTTGGCCATTTGCAAAACATATTAAGCACCCGCGGCAATATTTCAATCATAAACAGTGCGACAAAACATTGTAAAAACACTTAAAGTGCCTTTTAATATATTTAAAACAGTAATATTAAAAGATCAAATTCAGTATTCACCACATTAATGATGCATAGTTTACACAGGCAAGCAGATGAGGTTGGGAATATGAACGCAGTCCGCTTACCGGTTCAGTGTTTTCCTTCTAATGTTTTTCTATGAGAAACCATTTAATGTGAAACTTTGCACATTGCGTTTATATTCTGGCTTCATCCTCTTGCCTGTACAAAATATACATCATCAATAAGGTGTCCACTGAATCTTGCCTTTTAATATCTGCGTTTTACTACATCATTACTTGATGCAATCTGCGTAAAAATAGCTGGCGGTCAGTGGAACAAAGCTTCGTTTTCCCGCCAGGTGGGCGTTCCTATAAGGGTGTGATGTCACGTGAAAACTATCAATTGTTCCAAATTAAGCAGAACTGTGCTGCTTTCATAAATTAATTTGTGTATTTGAAACTCATCCTCTGAGCGTGGAGGCGGCGCTGGAGCTACAGGACGGGTCCGGAGTGCTTCTAGGAGCTGCCGCTCCACCTCCGATGGCTGCTCCCTAGGCCTTCTCTGAGCTCTTCTTCTTGGTGGCTCTGTATCAAATGATAACACATTTTGTACAATGAGAAGGCAGAAAAGGATTAAACTCATTCACAAACCGTCAGTGTTGTGTGAGGCTATGAGTGCTTACTGTAAATATAATATGCATGTAAACATGGTCAGTATTGCCTGTACACACCTGTGGGTACAGCAGGAGATGTTGAAGGGCCGGCAGGGGACGCAGAAGCAGCAGCAGGTTCTGGCAGAGGGGACCCAGGCTCACTGCCATCAAAAGAACCAGTCGGCTGTCATGACAATATTAAATATTAATACAACATTACATACATTGCACACTACACCAGTCAGAGAGAAATTAATTTAGACTTTTCATCATAAAAAAACAACAACAAACATTTATGCCCTGTTGTGTTGCTTCACTTGTCAACACTCCTCCTGTCTCTGACTGCCCTGCTGCTGCTGCTTCTGTCTCGCCCTAGTCCTCGAGGTAGTCGTACCTTGCGGCCTGATTCTCCTCAGGAGAAGACAGGACCGCAGAGTACTTCCACTTTTTCCCTGACCCTGCTGCTGACCCACTCCTCTTCTCCGTCTCCTTTCTCCTCTCCTTTAAATATGTGTCCCTCACTCTACCACTTCTTTCTGCACACTTCCTCTGAATAAACACATCAACTCGTCAGCGGGAAAGTAGTTGTAAAATACGGCTAATAAGCTCAATTTGCCGGCTTTAGCTAGCTTGTAGTCTCAATATGTATATACTGTATATAGCTCAAATTGAGTAAAGAGTGTTTTTTACAACTTACCAGATTGTCCGACATCCTCACTCACTTTCTTCTAAGCAAGATAATTTTTATTCCTGTTTCTATAAAAGTACGAAGATGTATCGTACAGCTCTGGGTATCCACATACAGCAACGATGATTTTGTCCTCCATTGTTGTTTCGGATTTCTGCCTTAATGATTTCTGTCGTAATCACGTCACTACTACAGCAAGCTCCTGATTGGTTAACGCAGCGCGAATATTCGACAAAGTTCAGATTTTTCATCTCCCGCGAATCACTTGTGCGTCAAACGTCCGAAACGCTCAATTCACACCGCCGGATGTCTATCGCGTCTTTGCATTGACTTAACATGTAAATCACTCACGCTTAACGCTTGCAATAAGTTGCAAGTAAAGGCCTTTCCACTCTGAGCGCGAAAAAGAGAAATGAATTTCGGACGCGATGACATGCTGGAATAAAAACAACAGCTTCCTATGGATGCTTCCACATAGACCGCGAACATTCGCTCACCGAAAATGTGAAAGTTTTTTTTTTCGTCCAGTCCTACGAATATTTTCAGTTTCGCAAAGCGAAAACACGGGCCGTCCAATAAGATTTGAGCATTACATCACGTGGCCAGAGCAACTGCTGTTACCCAAAAGGTCGACACGGTGGCGCTAAAAGCTCAGAAGACTGTATTAAGCACGAGTGTAAATACACAGAAGTAGGACTTTTTCCGCGAGAAAGAGTGAATGCTGAGATCTTGTTATTGTTGGTATTTAAGAACAGACTATTCTCAGATGTTCTTTATTTAGAATAACATTTTTATTAATTCTCCACTGAATTATGTGATCTGAAGAGCACCGTCCATTATCTTCCACGAGTGCGAATGTTTATGAGTCAGAGCTTGTTCACGCTAAACCTGTCAATCACGTAATCATATCTCTTGCCCTTCCGTATATAAAAAAGAAAAAATTTTCTCCACATGAAATATGAAAGCAAATAGACCTATAATTATGAAGATGGGTTTTCTGTATATGTTATGCAGCTCATGGTATTTTTTAACAATAAATGACACATGACAGGCAGGTATCAATCAGTCTATTATAAAACATACAAAGAGTGCATGTCTGCCTATTATAGAATTAAAATACATTTTAGATCACAATCGGAAGTTATTACAAGCACTCGATGATGATTTAAAATGGGTTTTGAGCAAAAACATTAATAATTACATACATTTTCAATGTAGCTTGACGCTAATTCTACCAATTATAACTAATTATTAAATACTAATAATCTGAATAGACCATTAGCATTTGGTCATCTAAACTTTTTGGTCATTTTTGATAATTTTCCTATTTAAAGCTTGACTCTTCTGTAGTTACGTTGTGTACTAAGACCGACCGAAAATGAAAAGTTGTGATTTTCTAGGCCGATATGGCTAGGAACTATATATGATATGACGCAGATCCTGAAAGTAGTCCCCAGCTATAGCATAACTAGTTACCTAGCTGGGGACTACTTTCAGGTGCTGCGTAATATCATTGCGCCTGCTGCGCCCATGGTATGGCAGCAAAGTTCCTTGATTATTACGCCGGAATGAGAGTATAGTTCCTAGCCATATTGGCCTAGAAAATCGCAACTTTTCATTTTCTATCATACTTAGTATACGAAGTAACTACTGAAGAGTCAAGTTTTAAATGGGAAAATTATCGAAACTCTTTGGTCATTTTTGAGCGAGATGCTAACGGTCTAATCAGATTCAATAAACTATGCTAAGCTAAGCTAAAAGTGCTACCGCCAGACCCGGAGATCGGCTGAATGGATTCAAAAACAGTAAAATTCAACTGTTTAACTCTTGGGGAGTTGTAAAATGAGCCTATTTTCAAAAAAAGTGGAGTGTTCCTTTAATGTATACAGTAGCCAGTACAAACATCAAAGGGGATTTATCATTAACACTTGTATCTCTAGATAATGCTATATGAAGCACCATTACTTCAAACGAGTTATATACTTAAAGCCTGCCTTCTGAGAAATACTGAAAATATTACTATAAATTGTAGCAACACCTCCCCCTTTACCTTTTAGACACGGCTCATGTTTATAAAAGTAATCTTGGGGGGTATACTCATTTAAAATAATGTAATCATCTGGTTTTAGCCATGTTGCTGTAAAACAGAGCACATCTAGGTGATGATCATTGATCAAATCATTTACAAAAAGTGCTTTCATAAAAAGGGACCTGATATTCAGTAAGCCAAGCTTTATCATATGTTTCTCTGTATTTCTCTGTTTATCTGTATCTAGTGAAATGATCAGTCATTTTCTGGAGAGAAAAAATAAATAAATTATATATATATATAATATATTTATCCACGTTTTAACCACAAATGCTGGCTTGTTCTAGATCTGTGATACGCAGGCGCATCTTCACACATTGCAAAATCCTGTTGGAAAGGTCACGTGCAGTTTGTTCTAAGTCTTAGTACATTGGTTAAAAACTCCATCTCATTTTCTCCTCCAGCTTTAAAATCATCATTGTTTTACCATTTTTGTAAAGGGCAATGATTTTTATGCATGTTCACTTTGTAAACACTGGGTCGGTACTTCCACCTACATCAAGCGTGACCTTTCCAATATCACTTAATAAAGACATGCATCGCAGTGTTAATGCTAGCCGAGCATTTGTGGTTAAAAAGTGCATAATTAAAAAAAAAAAAATTAAGAAAATGACTGATCATTTTGCTAGATAAGACCCCCTTATTCCTCGGCTGGGATCGTTTAGATCCCTTTGAAGCTGCATTGAAACTGCATTTTGGACTTTCAAATCATTGGTCACAATTGAAGTCCACTATATGGACAAAAATCCTAGAATATTCCTCAAAAAATTTAATTTCTTTTGCGAATGAAGAAAGAAATATATAAACATCTTGGATGACATGGGTGTGAGTAAATTATCAGAATTTTTTTTTTTCTGAAATTGAATTTATCCTTTAAGTACTGATGTAGTAAGCAATCACTGTTCGCTGAATCATGCATGCGCAGTATCATCAGCACGTCTGAACCAAACTAGTTCTTTTGGACAACTGATTCTGTGCTAATGCATATATAAAAAAAAAATTTCCTCTGAGTAATTTTCATTATTAGGCAGAAGAAAACGGATAATTTGTCAAATTCAAATGATTTTTTTTTTGTTCGTATGAGTGAGTTTAAATTGTATTTTGATTTGATTGTTCATCTGGTACATTACACTCTAACAACACTCTCCAACAGCAGAAAGTTACCTCTTTAGCAACAAGGAAACTAATTTTATAATTAGGTGCAAACATCACCAGATTAGACTTTGCCAAAAAAAAAAAAAAAGCCAGACCACTTCTGGAAAAGCATTCTTTGGATGGCTGAAATTAAGATCAACCTGTAACAGAATGTTCAGGGATTTACTCTCTGCCCAGATTCAGCCAAATGCAGCAAAGTTGATTAGACAGCACTTGGACAATGACCCAAAACATACAGCAAAAGCAACCCAGGAGTTTTTGAAGGTAAAAAAAAAATTGGATTATTCTGCAATGGCCAAGTCAATCTCTTGATTTCAACCTGATTGAGCATGCATTTCATTTGCTGAAGACAAAACTAAAGGCAGAAAGACCCACAAACAGATAACAACTGAAGTCAGCTGCAGCAGCTTCACAAAGGAGGAAACCCAGTCTTTCATGAAGTTCATGAGTTCCAGAATTAGGACAATTTCTCAGATTCTCAACAAAATATTAAAAAATAACATTTTATTTATGATTATATTTATTTGTCCAATTACATTTGAGCCCTTGAAAATGGGGGGACTGTGTATAAAATGGTTGTAATTCTTAAGAATTTTATGTAATTTTTTTGTTCAACCCCTTGAATTAAAGTTTAAAGTCTGCAGTTCAATTTCATCTCGATTGTTTTGTTTTAATTCTATTCTAGTTGCATAGAGAGCTGGAAATATGAAAATTGTGTTAGTGTCCAAATATACTGTATATGGACCTAACTGTATCTCTCATGTCTTTGTGCCAAGTATTCGCTGAGTTTCAGTCCCATTTTTGCGACGCATTTCAAAATGAAGATCACTGAGGCGGCACAAAGCACACCCTGTTTGTTTTCTTTTTTTTACAAAAGGACAAAGTTTTGTTTTTAATATGAATGTATACTAGTCAACATTTGAAGTGGATCAAAACCTTTCATCAAAGTTGTCCTAAAACCAAAATGTGTTCTTGTCTTAGGACAACTTTGAACTTTTTGATCCACTTCAAATGTTGACTACTGTATACAAATAAAACTAGACCATTTACTGATTCAAATGACGTATTGCTCTTATCTGTATGATCAAAAATGACAGAGTAATTTAAGTTCCTTTAGGGGTTTTCAGGAAGAAATGCCACATGTTTGTTTACCCCAAAGGGTTAAATAACATTTCAAGTTTCACACTTGTAATAACAACTTTGTGGTGGCGTTCATGTGCGTTTAACTTTGATCTCTTTGACATGACTAATGATGTCAGAGAGGAGGGAAGAGATTCAGGCTTGAATGAAACATAAGACAGCTGCTACATTGCAATTAATATTTTCATAATCATTTCAAGAACTTACAAGAGCTGCTTTCTTAATAATTCACTCTTCTCAGCGACCCTGTCAATGACTATGTCTGAGTCCAGTGCCATGAGGATTTCTTTCTTAGTGGGCATCAACATAAACATTTGTTTGCTGACAGAGTGCTTCTAAGTCTGCTTTTCATGAATTTGAGTGTTGAGAATGTTCTTTCACAGGCCACCGGAGTCAAGGAGAGGGTCGGCAGGAACTTATATGCAAGCCCAAGGAGATGATAAGCACTTGACAACATGTTAAACAAAGGCTTTGGTGGCTTCCCTGAATTGTTCCAGAAATGTGACAATGCCAGTCACTGCTTCTTCATTCAAGATTGTTAGGCGGGCTACTTCTGCTCATTCTTCTAGAAGCCAGTGAGTGTCCTCATACTGACAATTAATAGACTCCAGCATCATGTGTACAGAATTCTAAAGAGATCTTTTGAAGCAATTTTGGAGGTTTATCTCTTCGAAGTAGGTGACCAGCAATTTGGCTGTCGATGAAAGCGGTCACTTCTTCACCAAACACGTTATCAAGACAGTGTTGAAAATGTGGAAAGAGCAACTCAACCGTGTAACAGAATGAAGAGCTGCAACTAAATTTGTCCCTCTGTCTATTTAATGCATTGATAATGGCTGCCTTTATATTGTCTGCTGTTTTGCGTAGTTCATTATTCCACTGAGATGTGCAAAGCACTCGCTCAATTAACTCCAACTTGCTGTTGATATAGCGCAGAGTAACGCAGAGATAGCCAGTTTTTCTATAATCATCTGTCCACATATCGAGAGTGATTTCTCCATTGCTTTAACTAAGCATTCGCAATTCTTGGATTATTTCTTGACGAACATCCTCTGCGTATATTTGCTGACTCTGCGAGAGACAGTTGTTGGGTCAGGCAAGAGTTGTGTAGCATCCACATGGCCCGCCCAAGCACCAATGTCAGTAGCAGCTAATAAGTGATATATTGATCATAATGAATTAATTTGTCAGGATTGAAAATTAGTCACACAGAAATAAAGCGGTATTTACCATTATTTCACGTAAAGAAAGAGGAAACGCATTCAGTCGCGGTTTTTTTCACAGTATACATCGCATTTAGAAAGAATGATAATTTCTATAATTTTTCCATCAAAAATACAGCCTGAATAGGAGAGGAGCTCCCGAACAAAAACAATGATTATGATAGGCTATATTTTACGACATGAGCTAAATATTAACATCAGACATCAGGTATAAAGAGATACCTCTTTACAAAAAAGTTGCTAAATAAGTACACGATTGTGATAGCCTATATGATTTCTGATTTCTTCAAGTGGACGTAATTACCATGTTTACTATGGTAATGGCTAGCATGCATAGTCTTTTGCATCACTTAAAAATATTTCTGTCTTGTATGGTGATCATCGGATCTCAAACAGAAGCTATTTCAAACACTCGCTGCTGTCTGAAAGTGAGTTATTAAATAAACTAAAATTATTTTAAAAGTCTTTTAATGCTGGTGTTACAGCTGTTAACTTTATGAAATGATCCGTGGCACTGACGTTCTCCAGATGTGGAGAAACTCCGCCTTTGTTCATAGCCACTTCTCAAGGCCCGCTTTGGCTCAAGGTTAAACCCAGTAAACCCTGGCCGTTGGCCCCTGAGAAAGCCCCAACGAGGCACGATCAAGCCCCAGAAGTGACAGTGGAAACGTGACTGGCCCTGGCACGCACCTGGCACACACTTCTAGTTTTCCTTCCAACTTCCTGTGTGCTTCAACCAACTCTTTCAGCATCCAACCCAGGCAAATTTCCTCATTACTCTCAACTCTGTCAGCTCCTGATGCACTCCTTGTCTGTTGACACCCCATCCGAATGCTACACAAAACAGCACAACATTTACTTAACATTTCCAAGTACATGCCCTTGTACCACCATTAAAAACTAAAGCAATTTGTTTAACATAATACAAAATGCATACTAATTACCTTTAGTTAGTAAAATGGATCTCTCATTTTAACAAATTCTTCACCTTCGACACGTGGAATTTTTTAGGGACTTCTAAAAGCCATTCTTCCTGAAACAATGTAAGACATACAGTATAATTGAATTACAAGCATGTCAATATAATATCACCACATCAACAAATTCTTTAGACCTACTCACAAAATACAGAGTATTTGCCCATTTTTTTATTTTTATTTTTTTACCTTGGACCCAGGTGAAATGGACCACACCATCAATTCAGCTTTGACAAACCACTCAAATCACTCAAACCCCATTACCTTAAACACTCTCACACACCTGAAACACTCCCTTACTCACAAAGTCACACCCCTATTATTTACGATATTTAGAGTACTAATGCTGCAATCACATGCTATTGGAAATTTCCTACTTCCCACTTATCAAGTCATGATAATAATGAGCTTGTCACATTTAAAGGCTTTGTTGTCAGAAAGAATAAAATGTAGCATCCCATTGGTAGACAAGCATATAAACATTAGAGCAGCACTAGATCAGCTTTCTGATGATTCTGGAATTTCGGTCAAATACATACTTATTTCACTGTTTATAATACATACAATATGCTTCATATATATATAGTCTATACATACAATACTTTGGCGACAAGACAAAGGGTGAATCCCATTTCTCTGTCTTACCCCTTCCCCTTAGTTTTGCACGTTCACGTGAGAGTAAGGGCTGTCCCAATTCTCGTTTTGATTGAGTTTGATCGAGGGGTAGGGCTAAGGGGAAGTGGTAGATACCCCTTAAAACCAAGCATTTTCGCGAGCTTACTTGAAACCAAGGGGTACCCAGAACACACTGCGCAACCGGCAACAATGTCGGCCAGATCATCCAGAGAGTCCCATTTTCGGCTTAAATAATTGATTTAAAAATTACAACAGTCTTGTTTTGTGCTCTACACAGTACTGTACATATATATTTGCAACCATGTTCTTAATTGAAACATTTTAAAAAGTTTGCTACGCTAACGTTACATTGCTGATTTGCACAACAATCGCAAAAACATCACTAATAAAACCCACGCAATCAACATACACACACTTGCAGACGGCATCTTGGAATTTTGTGATCAACACTTGTCACCTCAGGTGACGTAGCAGCCAGCTAGCGACGATGTACGATGACGTAACCGTAACCAAGTGGTGTCTCATTTCATGGGGTATGTTTTCACCGCTAGCGCTTACCACTCGGTTTCAAGGGACAAGGGCTAGGGGTAAGACGAAGGGGTAGGGGAAGGGGAAGGGGTAAGACAGAGAAATGGGATTCACCCAAAGTGATGTAGTTGTGGAAAAAAATAATAAAGAATAGCATTGACAGAAGCAATTGTTGTCCCCTCCCATGTTTAAAGTTTATGGCCCGCTCAGCTTGGAAAATCTGGTATCAAAATTATCTACAAGATTCCTGGTAGTAAATATTACTTGAGAGGCCGTTCACGTCCAATTTCCTAATTAGGATAGTCGTATTTATGATAATTCTAATAGCACCTGAAGGCAGCATAACTACAAACTTTCTAAAACATTGATTCCGCAATTTCACACTTTTAACACATCATTACAATGCTTTTTTTTTTACAGCACAAAACCTTGTAATACTTACATAATTGAAACAACAATTACAAATTCCATAGTCTCATATATCTTTAATCGCTGTTTAACATGCTGCAATTTTTTTTTTTTTTATGCACTAAAAACAACAAACAAACAGCTTCTCATCATAAACCTCCACCAATAACTTCAGTTTCCATGTCTTTAAATACAAATATTTACAAGATTATATATAAGAAATAAGCCCTATGAAGCCATGGTTTACAGTGAATTTATAACAGCTAAAGGGGCCGTTATTAAACTTAAGCCCTATTCGGATGGGATTAGTTTTACATGGAGAGGTGGGGTAAAAGTAATTATTACCGGAGCTTCTCTGTGATTTCAGTCCCGTCCGAATGCGCCATCTCAGTAATCATTATGGACAATGTCAGTAAAGATTACGGCGACTTTTACCTTCTGTAAAAAGGTCCGGAGAAATTACTTCAGGTAATGCTAAACCCGTCTGTAGACCAGCTGTAAATATGTACGTAAATATTCCGCCAATTTCTGTTTAAAAGTAGTTTTCCACACACCATTCATTTTTTTTTTTTTTTTTTTTCTTGGCCTGTCAGTAGCACAGATAACACATGACAGTACATATGCATGGCTATACTATCATCATTCACAGCCTTTTTTCTTTTTTTTAATTAAATTCCACACACCATTCAGATCAAAATGAAGGTTGAAAGCCACAAAATGTCTTTTGGCTTTAGGTAAGTGCCTATT
Source organism: Aspiorhynchus laticeps (assembly GCA_023376895.1). Taxonomy (NCBI): domain Eukaryota; kingdom Metazoa; phylum Chordata; class Actinopteri; order Cypriniformes; family Cyprinidae; genus Aspiorhynchus; species Aspiorhynchus laticeps. The sequence goes on along the minus strand of JALXFT010002016.1, from coordinate 113,837 downwards.
ACCAACATAATTTAATTTAGTAAATTGTTTGACCCGACCTGTTTGTTTGGAAGTGTGTGTGTGTGTGTATATGTGTATATATGTGTATCTCACAGGTGCAGTCGAATGATTTATTAATTAAATTATTACATTTTGCCCTCCCACTTCTGGTAGTTTTACAGAGATTTCTTATCCCGTTTGAATTGGCCATTAATATTACAGACGTCCTGAGGTAAAAATTACATTACTCCATCTACCTTTGTAAAACTAATCCCGTCCGAATAGGGCTTAATCTGTTTCTATCTAAATTTTAGCTTTACTATGTGTGTCATAAATATTTACAAACCATACTGCCATACAAATTTTCTTAATATAGCATCATCTCATACAAATATTCTCAGTCAACATGTCTATGCAGAATGTTATGCTATGTTTGATAAATGTCGATAAAAAACTATTGCGAAATGACGGCGTTTCCATTAACCGATGTTATGCGACTAAAATGTAGTTTTTTCCTCTCGTGATAAGTCATGATGATCGACGTTGGTAGGTTTATGTATATCACAGCTATTATTTTTAATTGAAGGAGACATAGATGTGTATCTTTAGCAAAGCAGCGCTTCTGGAACGTGCAGCTGGTATAAACACAAGCATTGATTAGAGTGGCGATCAGCTCCGGTGGCCTTGTCGGAGCTGTAATGTGCCACAGATATGTGCAGTATAAACAAGGGGTTATCCAAGCTTTAATGCCACAGAAAGCCCCTTATACTTGAGAGCGGCCATGTATGAGGTGCTTCTTGGAGGTTATAGTATATTATAGAATGAACATGTGACTTTTACGTATGCCAGGTGACCTGTAAATGCAAAAAAACAACAACAACAACAAAAAAAAAACTGTTTCCATTCCAAGTGGATGCTGCACACTGGTGGTGGTTGAGGAGAGACCCCCCCACAAGATTGTAAAGCACTTTGGATGTACAGCAATACACAAAGCGCTATATAAATGCATCATTCATTCATTCATTGCAGTTTTGCAATATATTCCTTTTTCGAATTGCCTAAAACAAACACCGAGTAAAAAAAAATATATATATTTTTTTTTTTTGCGATTATATGGGAGCTTTTGCTAAATTGACGTGTTTCCATTAGAGCGAGTAATAATGAGAGAAAAGGTAAACTAGTGGCTGTGCTGACTGAAGACAAACAGATATGAGGAGAACTAAAAAGCAAAAACAAAGAGAAAACAGAAAAGAGAGGACAGCTAACCAACCCGAGTCACAAAATAATATCAAAGATAATTTGTGTTCTTTCAGTTTACAGATCTAAGATGTTTTTGTATTAAGCATTGAACAAATAATTTATTAAACAATGCTAAATCAATGCAAAATAATTTCCTCTGACTCGAGTTGCAGCCACAGTTTAAGTAGTTTAAAAAAAGTTTAAGCAGTGTAATCACAGATGTTTTATTACTTCACAGGATAATCAAAAATGTATTGTATAATGTTACATTATATAATACACAAGATGTATACCAAATGTTTTATTTTTGCAAAGGATAATCAACAGTTTATTAAATGATATTGAAATAATTCAATGCAATGGCTTCTGGTGTCTTAACATGGTTTCTGCACTCAAACATGCATATTACTCTTATTTATATTTATTGCCAACACTTCACTGGACAAAATGTATTTTTAAATATATTTGACCTCAAATTAAACCCTGAATACCTCTGAAATATGTTTGTAATTTGTGTTTTCTGCATATGGATTTCTAAAGCCAACATAAGACTTTTATTTTGGCTTGGCGATCTGACGTCATAAGACTGCGCTGTGCTGCTGTGTCTGAAGAAAGGTTGGTGTTTTTAAGCGTTTAAAGTGTTTACATCTATAAAACCGTTAAGGCAGTGTTGTAGTTTTAAATGCGATGTAAAATTAACTATTCATTGTAACGTTGCAGTGTTTCATTTTTTTGTGAGTAAAGCGTATCTGCACATGGTTAACAAACATGGTGCTTTTCACTTCGCTCTCTAGCTTATATCGTGAATCAGTTTGTAGTAAACACGAATTCAGTCACTGTGATGAGAGAAACGTGCAAACGAGAGAAAGCGTGAATGCAACGAAAACAAACACAAACGTGTAATAACAGCTTTTACTAACTAACTTCAAAAGTTTTCATAAAAGAGGAACATATTAAATGTAATCTACAAATCATTAAATACCAAATATACAACGCAAATACTTAAATACCCTTCTGTATAGTTAGTTTAGTTTTGTTTTAAGACCATTAACCTTAACAGTGCACTGACTACTGAATTAGGGAGCTGATTGAGACACTCAGAGTTAGTTTGGGTTTATTTTTCTTTCTGTTAATTATTCTTATCTTAAACAGATTGTGCAAACACAGAGAAAAACTCCTGGTGACGCAGCTGAGATCCACGTGACTCATTATTATAAAGATGGCATTAATTAAAGAGGAGAGTGAAGATATAAAGATTGAAGAAGTATTCAGTCTGAAACAAGAAGATACTGAGGAACAAACAGGTTGGTTTTCATTATGAAAGCTGAACTCACTCATTTGATCTTTATTAAAATGTCTACAGAAATTGAAGAACGTCACATGACTCTCCTGATTATGCAGTTTTATTTGACAATTGAATACAAATTATATTGTGTAGCATTAAACAACATCTCCTTTTGAATAACAATTATTACAACAATTTAAATAATTAATTTATAGCACTTTATGCTTATTTTTTTGTAAACAAGGCGAGTCATCAATTTTTGCCAATGGCAACGTAATGCACTCAAAACAATATTGAGTAGGAAAAAAATTCATAGTGCAAAATCATGAGATTTATTCAGTTTACTTTTTTTGTGTAACTTTCCACAACATCTATTTTTTTCAAAGTAGACTTACAGAAAATGCATGTCTACATTATAATTGAGTGATCTGTTATCTATGGAAGCCCGTTTCCGCCACTGAATAAAAAATAAAAATGGTTATTGCGACTTTTTATCTCACAATTCTGACTTTTTTTTCTCATAATTGCGTGATACAAACACGCAATTCTGACTTTTTTCTCATAATTGCGTGATACAAACACGCAATTCTGAGTTTTTTTCTCATAATTGCGTGATACAAACACGCAATTCTGACTTTTTTTCTCATAATTGCGTGATACAAACACGCAATTCTGACTTTTTTCTCATAACTGCGTGATACAAACACGCAATTGTGACTTTATAAATCGTAATTCTGACTTTACAACTCGCAATTGTGAGTTTATATCATGCAATTCTGACTTTACAACTCGCAATTGTGAGTTTATATCATGCAATTCTGACTTTATAACTCGCTATTGTGAGTTTATATCACGCAATTCTGAGAAAAAAGTCAGAATTGTGAGAAGTCGCAATAAACTTTTTTTATTTTTTATTCAGTGGCGGAAACGGGTTGTCATAGTTATCAGAGGTGACTGTGTGAAATTACTCATTTATACTAATCATGCAGTTTGGTAATGATGGTATTTAAACAGAGACGATGAACATTATTAAAACAGGGACTGTATTTTAAGAATATTTTTTTCATTTTTGAATGTTGGTTCAGGGTTGGCATTATATAAAGTCCTTGCAGGGGTTGGTGTCATCTTTGCTCAGGTGTTTGGTCATCTCAGATCTATGTAAGGACTGGATCCAGGCTGCAGCTGGCGTCATCTCTAGAAGCCCATCCAGAGCTGGAAACAGAAAAGCAGATAGAGAATAATTAGCAGAGCTGCTGTTCATAATATTTCAAGCAAAATAAATAAGTTATAACTGGAGTACGAGATTATGAGGTTTGGATATTGGCTAAAGAGATGTGTCTCTAGATTTAAACAGAGAGAGTGTGTCTGAACCCTGAACATTATCAGGAAGGCTATTCTATTGTTTGGGAGCTAAATGTGAAAAAGCTCTACCTCCTTTTGTGGACTTTGCTATCCTAGGTACTACCAAGAGTCCAGAGTTCTGCGACCTTAGGGAGCGTGATTTTTTGCAGAGTGATAGAAGATTAGTTAGGTAGGCAGGAGCTAAACCATTTAGGGCAGTGGTTCTCAACCTTTTTTGGGCCAGCGCCCCCCTACCCATTATCCACGTCCCTCAACGCCCCCCATCAAATAAAACAGTCTAATTGTCTTCACTGAACATTACAGTTCATTATTATTTTGTGTTTATATTGAGGACTGTTATTTTTACAGTACCATTCAAATATATGAGGTCATTATAATTTTTAAGAAATTAAGTTAATTTAAGGATCCATTGAATTGATCAAATAAGACAGTGAAGTACTTTTTTACAGTGAAATATTTGAAAATAAGTGTAATAAGATTAATTTAAGCTTAGTTTTTAAGCATGTTGGTGATTTTCATTACTACAGTTTCAATGATGTTGAGATCTGATATGCCTTGCCCCAAATTTAAAGAGACTTGATAAAAAAAAAAATATCCAGTTTAGAATATATCCACAGGGGCATTAAAAAAAAAGGTTTTAGATTGTTCTTCTGTTCCTGGATCTCTTGAACACCCTTTCACTGCTGTAATATGTATGGATGTTTTCAATTAGCTTTCAGTGAAAAATAACAATATTTATCCCTTGGTTTTAAAAAATACCCCCCCCCCCTTTTTTTAGAATATATTGAATTTCCTTTTTTTTCTGACATAGTAGACATGGTAATTTTGGTTGGTAAACCACATTTACACTTGCAAATGGAAGAAATATAAACCCTCTTTTACTATATTTCATCAATTCTGTGACAATATTTCAAAGTTTGCTTACAAATACTTCAAAGTACAACCCCAATTCCAGAAAAGTTTAGATGTTTTGTAAAATACAATAAAATCAAGAACCTGTGATTTGTTAGTTCTCTTTAAAACCTGTTAACATGCACCAGGATGCCGGCGCACTGAAAGCTCTTTGTTTGAACATGATCGTTTGTGAATAGATTAGATGACATGGGACAAAGTTAATTTTGACAAACTATATATCATTCCGAAGGTCTAAGCCTCAAGCATCGACGACAGATCGCTGTTTTTCGATAGAAAGCTTATAAGGAATGTATTTGCTAAATTTGTGTAAGCAGTACACATCAAAACATTTATAAAAAAACGCAGTACATACCAGATTCATCCTGATAATGAGACACAAACGTATCCACTGCTGTAAATCCCGGTTTAATTTGAGAGGTAAGGATACACGGAACAACATTCCATCAAGAACTTTTACTCCAACGAAACAATAACGTTGCAATTTGGATCGTTATTAATTTGTTTCAGTTTCATTTCTTCAGGGAGAGTTATTGTTTGTGTCCGTTATGGAATAAATTACGCTCAAAAACACGCTCACGCACGCTGTGACGCACCTGTCATCTGATGGGGGCGTAACTTAGCGATCGCCTGTTTTGCTAAATAAACCTTTTATTTTCTTTTTTTCAACATTTTTTATTTATGTGTGTGCGTGTGATGTGTGTAACATGGCTGTATCTGCATGATTACATCTATATGAACGCACATCAGCGTGTAATTAACAACTATATGACTGCTGTCAGAATGCTGTCAATGACCGGCTATTATTGATGATATGGCCCATCTGTATGATTATCATCTGTATGGACGCACATCAGCGTGTGATTACTGATTGCAATCAGTGTGAATGTCTGGCAATATCAGTTTATGTCTGGCAGTGCAGAGTATTGAGTATGCTTTGTATGCTACTACATACAAAGCAAATTCTTCTTTTTTTCTTTTCTTCTTTTTTATTACTCAAATTATTCTTATTGTATTTTTAGTGCTCAAATAAATCACTAATATGATGTATAAAATTCTGTCTATTATTATATAATTGACAAAACTATGTATAATGACTAAAATAGTTTGTGAAATTCTTCAATACATCTAGTTGTAATTTTCATTACGTGGGGGGGGGGGGTTCTGGAAATATTATCACAAATTATTTCAGGAATCTCATTTTTCGTGGTATCTTCTTCAGATTTGAAATATAAACTCATTAGACATGTGACTTTCAACCCATTACTTTTCTGGATTGCTCCTGGACTTATTTCATGTATTTGTTTATGAAATAAAAAGAACATTCAGTGTGGTAAAACATTTTTCAAGGCACTTCAGTGTAGGGCTGAACGATTAATTGCATTTGCGATAATATCGCGATATGAGAAAACACGATTTTTCAACCGCAGAGGCTGCGATTACACTGTCACGTGACACGCGAGAGTAGGAGTAAAGCGGTGTGTTCGACTTGAAGATCGATCGTATGACATCAAAGTACGGCGAGGTAAAGCATAAGGAGACGTATGCTCTCTTATAGCTCTCACAGTACTTTGATGACACACAACGATCCGTCTAGCAGCGCTGCTTCAAGTCAAACACATCTAAGCAGTCTTCAGAGGAAGCATCAAGTTGGCACGTTATGTTGCCAAGTCCGCAGTTTGCCGCGGGTTATTTTCGTGTCCCATTATCAACTCTGGATGATGCATAGTAACGCCTAGAGTGTCTTCTTTCCAAAGATACATAAATTGTGTGTGTAGCACATTATTGTCAGGAAATGTTACCATTTTAATTTAGGTAGGTAATTTTCAGCTGTGAGGCCCAAAATGGGGGTGCAGGTTAACAGGTTAACTTTTATTTAATTGACAGAAGTACAAAGAAAATATTTCCAATGTTTTTGCTGACCAACATAAATGCATTTTATAAATATAAACAAATTTCGACTTTAATGGCTGCAACACACTCCGATTAAGTTGGGACAGAGGCTAAATAAAAATGAAAAGGCTATAGAATATCCAAATTAAACTGGCTCCTGTGGCTCAGTGGTAGAGCATTGCGTTAGCAGCGCAAAAGGTTGTGGGTTCGATTCCCAGGGAACACACATAGTGATAAAACATGTATAGCCTGATTGCACTGTAAGTCGCTTTGGATAAAAGCGTCTGCTAAATGTAAATGTAAATGTAAACTGTTTTGAAACAGTTCACAGTAAGCAGGTGAACTGGTAATAGGCCAGGGTATCATGTTTGGGTATGAAAAGGATCGTCTCAGTCATGGCTCATCATTTTGTGCCAAACAAATAAAAAAATCACATTTCTCAATGCAAAATCACAAAGAATTTAGGCCTTTCACCAACTACCATACTGTGAAAAGATTCAGGGAATCCAGATAAATCTGTCTGTGTAGGGCTAAGCAGGAAACCTCAGGTGAATTTGCATGACCTTTGAGCCCTCAGATGGCATTGCATGAGAAATCATCATGATGTGGTGTTAAATTGCCACATGGTCTCAGGAGTACTTCAGAAAACCACTCTCACTGAACACAGTCTGCTGCTGCATCAAGAAATGCAACTTGAATCTCTGTTACTCAAGGAGAAAGCTATCAATTTTATGCAGTGATAACACCAGATTCTCAGGACCAGAGCTCTCAGATAGTCAAAAAAAAACAGTTGAAATGTGTGCTGTGCTCAAATGAGTCCACATTTCAACTTGTTTTTTGGGAAAAATTGATGTTGAGTTATGTTGGGAAATTATCATGGAAAAATGTAAAAAATAAACAATATTTCTATTCTTTTATATGTTGTCATGTCGATGTTTTATAGTACCAATTACAGTACGGTTTATGTAGATAAACAATTTCTTTCTTCAACATGACGTTTCTTTAACCTATTTTGGTCAAACTAAGTTTATATAATTGCTGGGTTGTTTTATACATTGGCAGTGTCTGTGGTGGAAATGTGTGTGATGGTCAGTGTGTCACTAGGTAGTTATAGTTTAGATAGTGACAGCACAGATGGAGAGAGCAACACAGAGGGGGAATGAGGAAATGACACTAGAGAGTGTAGTGAGAGGAACTTGAAATGGAAGCAGGTACAGTGAACAATGTGTTAATGATTCAGGAGATGTACAGGAATTGATATTTATGGAGTGAAAACCGTATCAAATCCTCCCACAATTGCACGCGAGAGATCCACACTCGTGCACACAATCCAAAAAATGCACGCGAGAGATCCACACTCGTGCACACAACCCAAAAATGCACGCGAGAGATCCACACGTGAGCACAAAATCCACAAATGCACGTGAGAGATCCACACTCGTGCACACAATCCACAAATGCATGTGAGAGATCCACACTCATGCACAGTATCCACAAATGCATGTCTATTAAGGTTGGGGATTGTTTAATATCAAATAGAGCTTCCGTTATTTATCTTGGATGTGTCCTTGACAATGATTTAAGTGGTGTAAGTATGGCTATGAAAGTCCTGGGTAAGGTTAATGCAAGAACAAAATTTCTTGCCAGACATGTTAGTTTTCTTGATAAACAGATTATAAAATTACTTGCATCATGTTTAGTAGGGCTGGGTATCGATTCAGATGTCCCGTTTCGATTTCGATTCGCAAGCTTTCGATTCGATTCTTGATTCTTTGATTATATTCAGTGAATATAGTTTTAATACAAAAGCTATTGATATTTCTAAAAAATTAACAGTAAACATCAGTTTACAAATGGTGAATTAATAAAAAGCAATTAAGAACCACAGGCCTGTATTTTAAAACGTTATTTTTAAACAATAATAGGACCCTATAAAATGTTCTTCTTATTTTTTCTAGTAATCAGATGAAGGCATAAAACATTAATTTAATTTATCCTAATCAAATTAAAATTAAACCCTTTTATTTTTTGGCAAACAAAGTGCTGCACAACAGAGGTTTACTGTTAAAATTAAAAAGAAATCAATTAAGTAATATATTCTGCCAGTTTCTTAACATTAACGTTCTTAACGTTAAACTAAACTTTTATTTTGACGGGTTGCTGTGAGGAACTTGCAGCTGCTGTGTAAGTGATATGACGGTAGTTTTCTCAAATTAAACGGTAAAATGCAAATGGAAATTACTCTCAGAGTAGCTGGAGATGATATTCGTGTGTTAATATCATCATATAGTGAGACGGCAGAAGATGAAAACACCGCGAGCGTTGTCCGCGCTTATGTGTGTAGTTAGTAAACACAACATTGCATCGCTCCATTCATTCATTCATTGCGGAAATCATGGCGCATTATGCGTGATATCAAATGCTTCCACATACAGGTGCTGGTCATATAATTAGAATATCATCAAAAAGTTGATTTATTTCACTAATTCCATTCAAAAAGTGAAACTTGTATAATGTATACATTCATTCCACACAGACTGATATATTTCAAGTGTTTAGTTCTTTTAATTTTGATGATTATAAGTGACAACTAATGAAAACCCCAAATTCAGTATCTCAGAAAATTAGAATATTACTTAAGACCAATACAAAGAAAGGATTTTTAGAAATCTTGGCCAACTGAAAAGTATGAACATAAAGCATGAGCATGTACAGCACTCAATACTTAGTTGGGGCTCCTTTTGCCTGAATTACTGCAGCAATGCGGCGTGGCATGGAGTCTATCAGTCTGTGGCACTGCTCAGGTGTTATGAGAGCCCAGGTTGCTCTGATAGTGGCCTTCAGCTCTTCTGCATTGTTGGGTCTGGCATATCGCATCTTCCTCTTCACAATACCCCATAGATTTTCTATGGGGTTAAGGTCAGGCGAGTTTGCTGGCCAATTAAGAACAGGGATACCATGGTCCTTAAACCAGGTACTGGTAGCTTTGGCACTGTGTGCAGGTGCCAAGTCCTGTTGGAAAATGAAATCTGCATCTCCATAAAGTTGGTCAGCAGCAGGAAGCATGAAGTGCTCTAAAACTTCCTGGTATACGGCTGTGTTGACCTTGGACCTCAGAAAACACAGTGGACCAACACCAGCAGATGACATGGCACCCCAAACCATCACTGACTGTGGAAACTTTACACTGGACCTCAAGCAACGCGGATTCTGTGCCTCTCCTCTCTTCCTCCAGACTCTGGGACCCTGATTTCCAAAGGAAATGCAAAATTTACTTTCATCAGAGAACATAACTTTGGACCACTCAGCAGCAGTCCAGTCGAGAAGCTTCTGACGCTGTCTGTTGTTCAAGAGTGGCTTGACACAAGGAATGCGACAGCTGAAACCCATGTCTTGCATACGTCTGTGCGTAGTGGTTCTTGAAGCACTGACTCCAGCTGCAGTCCACTCTTTGTGAATCTCCCCCACATTTTTGAATGGGTTTTGTTTCACAATCCTCTCCAGGGTGCGGTTATACCTATTGCTTGTACACTTTTTTCTACCACATCTTTTCCTTCCCTTCGCCTCTCTATTAATGTGCTTGGACACAGAGCTCTGTGAACAGCCAGCCTCTTTTGCAATGACCTTTTGTGTCTTGCCCTCCTTGTGCAAGGTGTCAATGGTCGTCTTTTGGACAACTGTCAAGTCAGCAGTCTTCCCCATGATTGTGTAGCCTACAGAACTAGACTGAGAGACCATTTAAAGGCCTTTGCAGGTGTTTTGAGTTAATTAGCTGATTAGAGTGTGGCACCAGGTGTCTTCAATATTGAACCTTTTCACAATATTCTAATTTTCTGAGATACTGAATTTGGGGTTTTCATTAGTTGTCACTTATAATCCTCAAAATTAAAAGAAATAAACACTTGAAATATATCAGTCTGTGTGGAATGAATGTATACATTATACAAGTTTCACTTTTTGAATGGAATTAGTGAAATAAATCAACTTTTTGATGATATTCTAATTATATGACCAGCACCTGTATATATTACTACAGCATTTCACCTGAGCATTACGAATCACGCGTATGACTTTGTTCTTGGTCCTTGTCAACAGTATCTCTGCCATGTAAAGCACTGAATGAATGACGGGCTTTCTGTTCTAACATCGCGTGAGGTAAATAAGGGTGACATCTAGTGGAGAAGACTAATGATAAGAATCACATTAATCAGATCTCATTTTAAATGTGTGCAGAAAAAAAAATATCGGAAAATATCGATTCGTGGCTTTTGAGAATCGATATCGAATCGACATCATTAAAAAAATCAATTAATCGAAAAATCGCCCTAATGTTTAGTGTCATATTTCGAATGTGCATGTATTTCTTGGATGTCTGATTTGTCTTGTGGTTGGTTGGATAAGTTATAGAAATCTCAGAATAAATTGATAAGGTTAGTTTCAGGTGTAGTGATCCGTGTAGACGTGTCGGTTTTGTTAATGTTAATTATTTTCTCTCTTCACAGAAATGACTCGTGTTCTGTTGTTTGTACAGAAAAAGGCCAGCATTTTACCTTTTTTTTATTATTCGTCAGAAACTTACCTATATTGTGCTCAAGGCATACAACAAGTATAGCCTATATGTAAAGAAGTAAAACAAGCGCGTTCATATGGAAAATCAGATTTAATCAACAATAAAAACCGACGTACAGCCACTGCTCAGTTCAGCTGATACAGCTTACACCAGTTCACCGGTTAATAAATCACTATGAATAAAGCATTTCCTGTTATTTGTAGGAAGGGTACTTTCTCCAACATTTAAAAGACATAGACTAAAGCCGCTTTTCCACCGAAATTACCTGGAACAATTTGTCCCAGAACTTTGTTTTCCCCCCAGACCTGTTGCTGTCTGCGTTTCCATCGCAGTCTAAAGTACCGGGAAGAATAGGCAAATAGTCTGGTGACGTAGGTCTGCGCCCATTTCTCAATACCAAGTATGCAAATTTCGGACTTGCATCGGTAGGTCGGACTTCGCGAACTATTTCGCGCCTCTATTTGTTTTCATTGAAAAATATTAATAGCTGCAGAAATGTAGTTTAGGGAATGTACATACATTACAAAACATTAAATATTATATTAAACAATTGCCTCTTTTTATTTTCAATTTAACATATTAAAAGATTAGTAGAATAATAAAGCAAAATGCAAAAAATGTATTTTAAATAATAAAAATAAGACCAAAGATTACCTGTTAAATTTACCCAAAATTAATTATATCTTCTGTTTAACTACTAAAGAGATATCAGAGCCAGAAGCAAATGTCAGAAGGACTAGCCGAGTTGAGGCTGCTCTCATCCGGAAACATGAGCACTGACCGCCCAGTGATCGCCTGGAACTCACGTCTCCGAAATCGGTGAAGCACATTTTCAAATAGGGGCTGTCTTTAGAAGTAAAACGCATTTTTGAGTTTTAAACAATTACATTCTCACCTGAAATACTTTCAAAACTACATTTTATGACACAATAACAGTAATATTTTGAAAGTTATGCGAATAAATGGTGGTTGAGATGCAATGCTGCGTGAACTCAACCAATCAGCACATTCAGCGCCCAAGTCCGGCCCCCGAAAGTTCCAGACCTTTGAAAAAGTACTACCTCGCTAGAAGGGACTTTCTGAGGGGCAAATTTTTACCCGGAACTTTAAAGCTGCAGTCCGTAACTTTTGCCTTTTTGTCGCCATCTATGTTTGAAAACCTGGAATTGCAGTTTCTTGCGGAATTATCTTCCGTGCGTGGGGTCGTGATCCGGTTTTCCGGCACGGCTCCAGTGCAGATGAATCTAATGTTTTGAGGTGAATCTGTAGCTGTCAGTCACCACACTGGTATGGATGTTTACTGTACTTCGCAATCACAGATTGTAGCCTACGTCTTAGAATATATGATCCAAATAAGAATTTTCACCATATATTGCCATCTGAACAAGTAAGTAACAAGTCTGCCACGTTTGTTCTGCCCAACTGAGGGAAAAAAGCATTACCATAAATTGCGCTACCAATGGTAATTAAATCTAAAGATCAGTTAGCTCATATAACATCTAACTGTGCAAAGTATTATCATTGTTATACTTTGTTCTCAAATTGTTAACAACATCAGCATTGCGTGACAATGAGTATAGTGTGTATTATTCAATTTCTGTACAGTTTTATCTAATTGTCATGCCATTCGAATTTCATATTAGGAAATTCTTTCCAAACTATGCTCCCTTCCAACTGGTTTTCTTTAAAATACAAATCTTGTGTAATCCCAGGCTATCTGTAATCAGAAGCACATTTAAAACTGGAATATAATTAAATTTCATTCACATGTGTTTCATAAAAACAGTCCTTTCTGGATTACAATACGCCATCAAAATGATAAATTTAATTATTCCAGCTGCTGTGAGAAAAGGCTATAAACGATGCGCCACCTTCAGGATCCTCACATGTGATATAGTGTATTAGCCGGGTAAACTTCTTTATGTTTACAGACGTGACGTAATGATGCAGTGCCATGCTCGAATTTCCTGCGAAAACCCCCGTACCACTCAAATTAGAAAACATTATTATAAGCTAACCGTTGTGAATCGGGCTAAAGTAAGGTGATGGTTTTGAACACTGGCTGGTTATGTTCTTTCTCAAATATTGATTTTGGATAATTTTTAACCAAAAAAAGTTACAGACTGCAGCCTTAATATTTAGTTCCTGGTTCCTGCGGTGGAAACACACCGAGTACCGGCCCAAAGGCCCTAGTTCCTGGGGAAAGTTCCTGCGGTGGAAACGGGGCTTAATACACAACAAACGAAAAGGAGAGAAAACATGACCGGACCTCGGACTCCTGTCGCTAAAAGCAACACTGTATTGAAATGAACGCAGACCACGGCACTACGGAAACGTGATGCTTGCAGCGTACAGCTCACTGCATTTCACAAACACAATAATAAAATAGTACAATTTGTACACATAAGACAAAGACGACGAAGATACACATGCACCCAATAAAAATATCACATGATGAAAGTCCAAATTAGGGGTCGACCGATTATCGGCCTGGCCGATTATCGCCACCGATATTAAGCATTTTTATGATTATCGGTATCGGCCATTTTCAAAATCGATGTGCCGATAACGAATAATAATTTTGAAACGCGCTATTTGGCTCTGATGCAGCCTGTCAGAACTCACCACTCTGTGGGCTAGAGCAGTCTCCGCCCACCGCGCATCTGATTTGTTGGGAGTCAGGATTCCGACCAATCAGCGTGGGAGACTAAAGGCACTCTCACACCGAAAGCGCTTTCTAACTGGAGCTGCTTGCTTCAGTGATCACGCATCAGTTGTCTCTCTCAAAGGCAGCAGCAGACGTTGCTCAAGTTGCAATAAATCACAATCCACTACACTGAAGTTGCAAAACACCTCAATATTATCTATTTATGGTTTCCGTGATGGGGAAAACGCGGACGGAATCGCGGAATCCAGTCATATAAATAGAGGTTACTTTATAATGCGGAGTCACAGAATTAGAGTCACTTCATGAGCATTTGAACGTTTCATTTGAGTAAAACGATCGTCATATCATACATAGGCTACAGAAGCTTAAGAGGTCCTCATGGCAACCCGTCAAAATAAAAGTTTGGTTTATCTACTAATACTACTACAACAATTATTACAACTTTTGTTTAAAAGAATAATCACACAATATGCTATTTCTTCCATGTTTTCATTTTAAAAGTAAACCCATTTGTTTGCCAAAAATTACACAGGAATTATTACCTGTGTTCTGTAATGCATCCCCCATCTCTAATTATTTACTCTCTCTAGTACTATGTAAATATGTATGCATAATTTTCTATACAGCTGTATATATAGAGCAAATAAGGCACACATCTGTACATAAATCTTCTGTTCCAGATTCAGACACATTATTATTATTATTATTATTGTTAAGGCTTATTTAAATGTTCTGTTCTCATGTCAGATATGTATGTTTATATGTATGCATGTATGTACCAAGAGCTTCTTAAAAACCACAACAAATTCCTCGTGTGTTTGCACACACATGGCGAATAAAGCTGATTCTGATTCTGAAAATAGTTTAACTCTCATTTGATTAAAAGATAAATGAAATTAATGTTTTATGCCTTCATTTGCACTGCACTGTAAATAAAAACTAATGGAAATTACTGTCACATAGGCCAAGATTAAGATACTGTCACATAGGCCAAGATTAAGATATAGGCTATTGAACCAAGTGTGCCTATAACAGGCTATTTAGTGTTATAGTTTCATTAAAATAGTTGTGGTCTTCTTAAGGAGCTATGAAGACA
This sequence comes from Aspiorhynchus laticeps, assembly GCA_023376895.1. Lineage (NCBI taxonomy): Eukaryota > Metazoa > Chordata > Actinopteri > Cypriniformes > Cyprinidae > Aspiorhynchus > Aspiorhynchus laticeps. Next base: position 98,833 of record JALXFT010002016.1, on the reverse strand, counting down.
ATTAAATTATTTGCACTTATTATATACATTGTGCTTTTTAAGTTAATCAATTGATGTGCATTAGATGATGAATTGAATAATCACCTCTTGTAGGTTATGATTTAATCATCAGAAAATAATTAATGAAGAATTATGAGAGGTTATGCTATTACACATACATTTCCAACATGTAAATTAGTGAAGCCAAATACTTACATTTCCCCAAGCTGTTTAGCTGTAGTACAGTATTCATAGGCTTAATCATGAAGAATACAGTGGCCTAGGGCTGCACGATATATTCCATGCGATAGTCATGTGCATCTCGTCAGTAAAGCCGGTTCTGTGATTAGCAGTAAATCTCCATCACCTGCTTTCAGATGGAGTGGCATTTAATACACAGAGCCGTAGTTCACTGACAAGCTACGCAATATCACGTTCATTATCAAAGGCAATTCATCTGTGATTATGAATGCGAATTGCGTAGCTTGTCAGTGAACTATGGCTCTGTGTATTAACTTCCGCTCCATCTACTGGGTTGGAAAGCAGATGATGGAGATTTAATACTAATCACAGAAACGGCTTTAATGAAGAGATGCGCATGACAATCGCATGCAATATATCGTGCAGCCCTACAGTGGCCCCACTTTTAACTCTCTCTTTATATTACCCTTATTGTAGATGGATGCATGGAGGAAGACAAGAGTAAGAAGTGCAACCAACACCAGGGAAGGCAGTTTTTGTCAGAGCCCTTGTTATTCTTAATTTTGACATTAATTGTCATTTTTACACCAGACATATATCGGTTCAAAATATCGGTTATCCGTCTACTTGGTCTGTAATAATCGGTATCGGCATTGGCCCTGAAAAACGCATATCGGTCGACCCCTAGTCCAAATATTGGTCGCAATAATGTTGGAAAAAAAAAGTCAGGGTCCTTGATGTGGATCGCCATTCAGATCGACATTCTGCTGCACTTGTCTGACAGCCTACTTCATTCCATAGGTAAAGTGTACAGATAGGCTTGTGCACATTTGTGAGTTAAGGCCATGGAATGACAGTCTCAAAAGAATCCGCAAATACAAAAGCGCGTATTTATAGACATTCTTAAGGCAAAACACTAGGACTCGCGATTTGTTGTGCATGTAATAACGGATACAGATACAGTATTTGAGGATCATTCTGTGAGAAAAGAAACAATTAATGCACTTGCCTCTGCCTGGATTGCCGTGTGCGCATGTGTGCATTTGTGGATTGTGTGCGCGAGTGTGGATCTCCCATGCATTTGTGGATTGTGTGCGCGAGTGTGCATTTGTGGGAGGATTTGATACTGTTTTCACTCCATAGATATTTTTGTGTAATTAGTGATGAATGGATAAATGGGCACATTTCACAGCAGTAGAACACATATTTACATACACACTGTTTTTTTTTTTTTTTAAAGATTCCTGTGATGACACCGAGTATGATACAGTTGGAGGAAGAAAGAGAAAAAATGGACGCAGTTGGAAGAAGTGTGTTAATAAAAGGAAAAGAATGATGGGACAAACGTATGTTGGGATGAGAGGGAACGAAGAAGTTAACATGGAGCCCCGGGTGATGGGACCAAGATGTCAGTCTGCTGGATGCGTAAAGTCCTCCAAGCATCACTGCAGTACAATTGGAGAAGCAGACAGGGAGAACATTTTTAAATGTTTTTGGGAGAACATGAACTGGGAGGAGAAAAAAATGTATGTGCGTGGTTTGGTGGATGTCATCCCAGTAAAGAGGAAAAGGGGGCGTGACAATTCAAGAAGGTTATCTACTCTTATTTACTTTTTAAAAGTTGATGGACAGAGAAGAAGGGTGTGTAAAAGTTTATTTTTGTCAACGCTTGGATTAGGGGAATGGTCTGCTCTTAGCTGGGTACAAGACGCAGGAAATACACAGCAGAATACAGCATCACACCTCAGATGTGAGGATCGTGAGTTCATGAAGAGTTTTCTGCAGGAACTCCCTAAGGTGACTTCCTGCTACTGTAGGTCATCAGCATCAAAACAGTACCTGGAGCCTGGCTTTCAGTCCATGACTAGCCTGTATAAAGTCTACCATTGTGCTGCTGAGGAAAAGATACTGAGACCCTTCTCAAGACAGGTGTTCTCAGAAGAATTTAAGCAGCAGAACCTGGGTCTTTACCATCCAAAGAAAGACCAGTGTAATACATGCTGTTCCTTCAAGACTGGTAACTTGCCAGAAAATGAACGGCAGGTCCATTTTTTAAAAGAGGAAGAGGCCTGTGTGATAAACGTGCAGGACAAAAATGACACAAGTGTCAAGACTGAAATTAAAAGTGAATGGTGAAAAAGGAATCTGCTTGGTCTTAAAGACCACATTCTCAAATCAAAAAAAGAGTTTGTCCAAAAAGAATGATTAATTTCTCAATTTAGATTTTGCTATCTGTGTGGTCTAGGTGGTCATACAGCATATGCCTGTGTATACGAGACAAATTACTTTCCGTTTGGCTTTCATATGGAATGCTTTTTTGATGCATACGGACGATTTTGTATTGTACGTAACGGTTGGCAACCCTACTAAGTTCTAACATTTTGTTATTGATATGTACTGTAACTTAATAGGTTGCCAGTGTAAAGCTGATAAAATTAAGGTGAAATGATCATATTCTCAACCTGACAAGAACTCTAGAAGCTGCATTTTAGACTTATTGTAGCTTTTGTATTGAAGATGCAGGACAGCCACCTAGCAGTGCATTACAATAGTCCAGTCTACAGGTCATGAACACAAGAACTAGCTTTTCTGCTTCAAAAACAGAAACATTTCCAAGATGCAGAATGTGTTATCAAATGTGAAAGAAGGCTGTTTTTGTAATATGTGACAAAGTCAAGTTCTTGACTGTCGAGAAAGAAGTTACAGTACATCCTTCTAGATGCAAATTGTTTTCTAAAAGCTTCTGTGTATAAGGTTTTGGCCCAATAAGTAATGTATATATATTTTTTTATTATCCCAATTTAGTGTAAGAAAATTATTGGTTATCCAATTTTTAATAACTGTAACACATTCTTTTAATTTAGATCTTTTAGAAATGTATCTGGTCTCAAAGGGAAAATATAGCTGAGTATTATCAGCATAAAAATGGAACCTAAAAACTAACATAAAACTAGCAATCCAATTGTATTTGTTATAGAATACTAAAGTTTTTTCAGTTTTTTTTTTTTTAGCATATTAAATGAACATAAATAAATATGTAATAACAGAACTGCATCTCAGGGATGTGATTTTCCTCATTTGTACAATTTTTTGTTATTATTATTTGTACAATTGTCTGACCCTAAGAACTATAACCCATGAATATTAGTATTAGTTTGGGAAAATTAATGATTATTAAACAGACTTCAAAATGTGGCCAGGTTTTTTGTTTTTTTTTACCATTCCTACCAAGTCTAACCATTACACTAAGTGAGGTAGGTGGAGTGCAATCAAGTCACAAAGGCTGTAATTATATAAATAAAGAGTGAAGTTTCAGAAGAGTTTCAGAGTGGAGTGTGTTACTGTGTTCATTTACACAGTTGTTCCAGTGCTTTCAGTGTCTCAGAGTGGCTTGATCTGATAGCTCTAAAAGAGAAAAATAACTTTAATAAATTATGCATGTTACAGTTGAGTTTAAATCCAGACTGATATTGTTCACAAAAACAAATTTTAACATTATTTAAAAGGACAATTTTTTCTACTATTTTAGACCAGGGATGTCAAACTCAGTTTTTGGAGGGCCCTGCAGCGTTGAGCTCTAAACAGCTCCATCAAACCTACCTTTAGTTTTCAAGTAATCTTTAAGACCTTGATTCAGGTGTGTTGGAGCTAAACTCTGAAGGACTGTGACTATCCAGGATAAATATCAGATTTGGGCCATTGTTGCTTTCTGTCCCACTGTTGCTTTTAAATAGGGATCTTTCAACTTGTGTTTGTCTCTTTTCGCCCTAGACCTGATGGTGCTGAAAGAGGAGAGTGAAGTACTAGACGAAATGCAAGATAAAGATCAGTATAAGAAACATCATGATTTCATAACTGGACAAAAATCATTTAGTTACTCACAGACTGAAAAGACTTCCTCAAGAAAAAGAGCTCAAAAGACAGGGAATAGAAGTCATTTCACCTGCCAGCATTGTGGTAAGAGTTTCAACCAACATGGAAACTTTAAAGTCCACATGAGAGTTCACACTGGAGAGAAGCCTTATACATGTCAACAGTGTGGAAAGAGTTTCACTCAAAAAGCAACCCTTAAAAGCCACTTGAGTGTTCACACCAGAGAGAAGCCGTACACATGCGTACAATGTGGAAGCAGTTTCACTCAGCAAGGAAGCTTTAATAGGCACATGATACTTCACACCGGAGAGAAGCCTTACACCTGCAAACTGTGTGGAAAGAGCTTTACTCAAAAAATACACCTTAAAGTCCACATGACAAATCACACCGAAGGAAACTCTTTCACCTGCCATCCGTGTGGAAAAGGTTTTAACAGAAAAGAAGACCTTAAAGTCCACATGACAGTTCACACTGAAGGGAGCCCTTTTTCCTGCCAACAGTGTGGAAAAAGTTTTAACAACAAAAAAAAATTTAATTCACACATGAAAATTCACTCTGGAGAAAAGCCTTACTTATGCACTCAGTGTGGAATAAGCTTCAACCAAAGAGGAAACCTTAACAGGCATATGAAAACTCATACTGGAGAAAACCGTTTTACCTGCAAACAGTGTGGAAAATGTTTTATTCGAAAAGGAAACCTTAATTACCACATGAGAATTCATACCGGAGAGAAGCCTTACACATGCCCTCAATGTGGAAACAGTTTTACACATAAACAGACTTTTAAAGTCCACATTAGAATTCACACCGGAGAAAAACCTTACGCCTGCGAACTGTGTGGAAAGAGCTTCACTCAAAAAGGGCACCTTAAAGTCCACATGATGTATCACACTGAAGGAAGCTCTTTCAACTGCCAACAGTGTGGAAAAAGTTTTAACAGAAAAACAAACCTTAATTCCCACATGAGAATTCACACCAGAGAAAAGTCTTACACATGCCTTCAATGTGGAAGGAGTTTTATGCATAAACAAACTCTTAAAATCCACATGAGAATTCACACTGGAGAGAAGCCTTTCACACGCCTTCAGCTTGAGAATAGTTTCACATATCGAGACCTGAAATGTAATTTGCAAGCTCATTCTGGAAAGAAATTGCAGAGTTCTGAATGTGCTAAGAGGTTTAGAAAAAGGAGACGTTTTAAAAATCACCTGCACATTCACTCTGGAGAAAAGACATTTAACTGTGGTCAGTGCAATAAAAACTTTCTTTTGCCATCACATTTACAGATACACCTGAAAAGTCATGCAGATGTGAGACCCTATTTTTGTTCTGTGTGTGGAAAGAGTTTCAAATGGCCCAGCAATTTAAAATGGCACCAGAAAATACGTATCTGTAAAATTAATGCTGCATTCACACTGTAGCTGAATGCGGGCCAAATCGGCACATTCCTTAGTCAAAACATTTGATTCAGATTGGGGAATACAGTGTGTTTTTCAAAGAGTCCAGTATGTCTTCATTGGTTAATTGCTGTATTGATTGTATGTATTTAAAGACTTTATAGTTGCAATGTTTTTGACTACTTGATGAAGACAGAATGGGTTGAAATGTTTTTTTGTTTTTTTTCTAGTATTAAAATAGAGTTTGAGAGTATCGTGACAATGTGCTCTCTTTTTGTTCTTTATTAAAGGGGTCATGACATGAGAAACCACATTTCCTTTGATCTTTTGACACAGAAGAGGTCTTTGTATGCTTAATACATTCTGCAAGTTTCATAACTTAAAGCTGCAGTCCGTAACTTTTTTGTTCAAAATGTACAAAATTTATATAATAAGCGAGTACACAATGAATCCATTTTCCAAACCATGTTTTTGGCTTGTCCTGAATCACTACGGTACACCTATAATAAGTGTTTATATTCAGACTATTTTAGACTGGTTCGGGTAGGTACTGCTGCGGAGTAGCACAGTACCTGCATGATTCGTCATAGACATAAAAGTAGCTCCGGCTACAATGTTCTTCCGCAAGACGCACACAGTTCTGTTTATTAACTGCTAGAGCGCCAAAAGTTCATTGTCCAAATTTTTTTTTTTTATTTTGGGCAAAGAACTTTATTAGAATTATATATAAATCTCAAGGAACACATTAAAATAAAATAAAAAAATCCATGTCATGATTTTTTGATGTGCACATTCCATTTTGTTTTGCATGAATGCAGATAGCCATCATTTCCAGTACCTCTTTTGGCATGCCTTCATTTGTGCCAATGTTGATGTAAATAAGCATTCTTTTCCCATCCCTCTCAATGTGCTTCATAATGAACATTTCATCCATCATTAGTGCACAGAGCTGCTCCTGTCCATTGGCCTGTTCTGTAGATGCTTTGTTTTGGAGAGAGGTTAGTACCTCTTCACTAAATCAGCACTCTTTTCCATATTCTTATTGTGGATGGGTGAGGAATCTCCAAGTTGACATACTTGTATGCCTTAATTTAAAAGCTCCTTATCTTTTTCCGCATGCTTTCCTTTAGCCTTGGACATGACAGAGTGATCCGAGTAATTGCAACTAATTTGAAATTTTCAAAAAGTGAAACTGTCATATATTTTAGATTCATTGCATGTAAAGTAAAACATTTAAAAAAAAAAAAAGTTTTAATTTTGAGGATTAGAGCTTACAGCTCATGAAAGTCAAAAATCAGTATCTCAAAATATTAGAATATTTTACATTTGAGTTTCAATTAATGACCATCCCTACAGTATAAATTCCGGGTGTCTCTTGTTCTTTGAAACCACAATAATGGAGAAGACTGCTGAGTTGGCAATGGTCCAGAAGATGAACATTGATGCCCTCCACAAAGAGGGTAAGCCACAGAGGGTCATTACTGAAAGGTGTGGCTGTTTACAGAGTGCTGTATCAAAGCATATTGAATGCAAAGTTGACTGGAAGGAATAATTTGGGTAGGAAAAGGTGCACAAGCAACAGGGATGACTGCAAGCTTGAGAATACTGTCAAGCAAAGCTGATTCAAAACTTGTGAGAGCTTCACAAGGAGTGGACTGAAGCTGGAGTCAGTGCATCAAGAGTCACCACGCTCAGACGTCTTCAGGAAAAAGGCTACCAAGCCACTTCTGAACCAGAGACAACGTCAGAAGCGTCTTACCTGGGCTGTGGAGAAAAAGAACTCAGTGGTCCAAAGTCCTCTTTTCAGATGAAAGTAAATTTTGCATTTCATTTGGAAATCAAGGTCCCAGAGTCTGGAGGAAGAGTGGAGAGGCACAGAATCCATGTTGCTTGAAGTCCAGTGTGAAGTTTCCACAGTCAGTGATGATTTGGGCTGCCATGTCATCTGCTGGTGTTGGTCCACTGTGTTTTCTGAAGTCCACCGTCAACGCAGCCATCTACCAGGAAATTTTAGAGCACTTCATGCTTCCTTCTGCTGACAAGCTTTATGGAGATGCTGATTTTATTTTCCAGCAGGACTTGGCACCTGCCCACACTGCCAAAGGTACCAAAAGCTGGTTCAATGACCATGGTTTTACTGTGCTTGATTGGCCAGCAAACTTGCCTGACCTGTATTGTCAAGAGGAAGATGAGACACCAGACCCAACAATGCAGATGACCTAAAGGCCACTGTCAAAGAAACCTGGCCTTCCATGCCACCTCAGCAGTGCCACAAATTGATCAACTCCATGCCATGCCGAATTGATGCAGTAATTCATGCAAAAGGAGGCCCAACCAAGTATTGAGTGCATAGAAATGAACATACTTTTCAGAAGCCTGACATTTCTGTTTAAAATAAACTTTTTTTATTGATCTTATGTAATATTCTAATTTTCGAGACACTGAATTTTGGGTTTTCATTATCTGTAAGCCATAATCATCAAATTTTCAAGAAATAAAGGCTTGAAATATTTCACTCTGTGTAATGAATCTATATAATATATGGGTTTTACTTTCTGAAATGAGTGACAAAAAATATGGACCTTTTTTCACGATATTCAATTTTTTTAGATGTACCTGTATCTGCAAAAGGAGGAGTTGGGCATGGAGGAGGGTAAGTGCATGTCTGTGCGACAGACTATGGCAATTGTGAGAACGGAGGATCTTATATATCTTATTAATTGTAGTGGGAGGAGTTACGATCAGCTGAGCGTCAGCTGATGCTGAAGTCACGCCATGGTCTGCCTGAACGACGCTTGAGCTCCATTCGTCGCTCTAACTAGATTTCAGTCAGGACCACTCTGTTCGAGTCAGAATATTGTAGAGGTCCTGAACTTTATATTTGGCGTCAGGCTTTCCTCTGAAGGGTTCAGATTCTGAGCTATCCACAGGCAAACCTCACTGAGGTTTGAACCCCCCAACACAAAGACGTAGTAAGTTCAGTTCTAAGATCATTCAGGGAGTGCACTCTCTGAATTGTTAGGAGAGGTGGCATGCCTTAATAAAAGTCACGGGGCAGCATTCTCAAGAGGTTTGTGTCCTCCTGAATGTTTGTATACATGCGCAGCATGATCTCTGATCTCACAAACCAAAATAATAAGACATGATTTTCTCAGGCCACATGTGAATTATTATAAAGATTATTAAAAGATTAATGAATACGTATGGATGACAGTTGATTACAATAATATTTCAGTTTATTTCCATCATTAGTAACAGTTTCCCCTGTGGGATAAATAAAGTTAATATTAGTCGTATATCAATAATACTTCATTAACTTTATTTACAATCCCTGTTGTAGTATTATTCATAAGTAAAAAAAAAAAACAAGATTTTTTTTTCACCATGTTTCCAAATTCTCTACCCAAGGTCTAAAAGAAATATAAAGAATGTACAAACTGAAAACATTCAATACTTTTGTGCTCTATTTCCATTTGTTATTTTCAAAAGAGAAATACTGTCATGGATGTTTACAGGGCAGAGGTCACCTTTTTTAATTCCAATGGGAGAGATGAACTTTTGTTTGTCTTTTGTTTATTATTATTTTGTGCTGTATTGTTAGTTACTGTGTTATTTTTGTTTCAAAAGCCAGCAATAAATAACATTTTAATATCTAAAGAGTGTTCATGTGATTTTACACATTAGTAAAGTTGGGAAATTAATAAATGCATAATAATTGTCATAATCGTAAAACCGTGATTATTCCTCAGACAATAATTGTACCAACTAAATCTATAATTGTTGCATCCCTATTTGACATGCACTCTGGCTGAGTGAATGCATGTGAAAGACTGGCAGAAGATCACCATAATGCACAGTATATGCGTACAAAGCAAAACTGTGGCGGCTATATTGACCAAAGTGGTGCCTTGGCCTGTGTTGTACCCGGGCCGTGTTCAGTTGACTGAATGCCAGCTGCATGCCAGATCTGGGCCAACTGTTTGTGTTTTACCATATTAAATACACACACACACACACACTCACACACAATCTTCCATTCCATTGCTTTTATTTTACTTTCATGTTTATTGTATACTTATCGTATAAATGCCTTTGAACACACAAGACGATTGTTAAACACATTAATTTCCTCTGTTTTACACATCAAAGTTAATCGCTCATTAATCTTTAATGTGACTTGAAAAGAACACAAAAAAATGTGAGAGATTAAGGAATATCACTTGTCTACGGCACCTCAGGAAAGAATGTGGGAGATATTTATTTCAGATTTTGATCAAGGTTTACCTTGACTTCATTTATGACTTGCTCATATTCTCTAGACTTTGGCTTGAATTCAGCCAAAACCTCATCGTACTCCTTCAGGGCCTTCTCAAGTTCATGGAGCTCATATTTCCCTAAAATTGCCTCTACAATTATATCAATACCCAGGCCTACCAACGCCAGTACAACACTGCCTATAAGCCCTGTTGCAATTTTCCCTATTTTGGATATTAGATCACTCAGAACCATTGCCTTGTTTATTAGAATACCGAATGCAACAGTAGAAGCCATGTCTGCAAAACCCAAAACATCCTCAACAATATGAGTGATTTTCTCAAAATCATCAACAGTGATAGACATGTTCTTCAGTTTCTCATACAGTTCTGGTTCCAGCTTCTCCTTCAGCTCCTGGTCAATCTCATCCACTTTGGCCTGGATCTCATGCATGCAATCAATCAGAACATCACAGTTCTTTTTCACAGTATCATTCCTGTTCAGTTCGATCCGTTTGAAGGAGTAATTATAGTGTCTGTTAAGGACACCAATGAGTTGGTTGGTGACGAAGAAGTTGCTGTCCATCAGATCAAGAATCTCTTGATTTTTGCGGATAAGATCCTCCCTTTTTTTAGGAATATCGGGATAGAAGAGATCAATCCAAGATATTTTCCTGTAGGTTGTTGGAAAAAAAGAGAAACCATTATTTATGAGCTTCATAAGCACTCATGCAAATGACTGTGATAAAAGAATAAAAATAAGGCAACGGCTATTTGCACTCAGTGTAAATAGCGATAGATGCTATTTACACTAAGTGAAAATAGCAGTATTTATTAACAATATGCTATTTACACTATATGCAAATAGCTATAGATTCTATTTACACTGTTAAAATAAGATTTTCTGCTATTTATACTACTTATTGCAAACAGTGGCAATTATCTGCACCTCAGTATTGTAGTACATTATAAAACAGTACGCAATAATAACGTATTGAGTGTAAATTAAGTTTTAATTCAAATTATTAAATGGATGCCACCTTATTGGTAAAATAAAGCCCTCCCTACACCTACCCTAACCCTACCCGATACTTTATTTTAACATTTTTGATTATTTCCTTCATTTTTATTGAAAATAAATGCCTTTCCGATGCGATATGAGATTTGAAAAGGGAGAAAACAAGTTTGGCAAAAGGCAGAAAGCACATGTCTTACCATCCACGCCACTGAAACTGATGTTGAGCGAGTGTCTTTTTTCAGTGTTGACTATCCCAATCACACATTGGTGGGCGGAGTTAGTGTAAATAGCCTTTGCCAACAAGGCGGGCTATTTGCACTTAGTGTAAATAGACACGCCGTAAAAATAAATATATATCTACATTAACAAAGAATTAATTAAAGTTACATAAGCAGCTCTTATCTAGCAGCATTACACTGTCATTTTTTCACATTACTCAAAGACATTTCAGAAGCAGCACTGTTGAGGCACCTCAATCAGCTGAAGATCAAATCCAGTCAAACTAGGGGTGTGCAATATATATCGTCTATGATAATATCATTATTGTCGTTCTAACAAGGTGCTTTTTGACATCAAGTATATTTTAATATACTAAAAATGTAGTATATTTTAGTTAAACAATATCACAAAGCGTGCCAATATTTTTCTTCAAATACCAGAATGATTACAAGCATGATATTCATTTTACACAATAGGTTGTTTGCACATGACGTCATTGCTGAAGTGCGAAATGAAGCTGGAGGGCAGGAAGTGATTTTTCTATATAGAAATCGCTACCAGAAACTCAAAAAGCCAATGTTTTGCGTTGTTTATGGATATTCAAATCGAGAAACCACAAGGAGCTTTTATCGTGTACGAAATTTTGTTGTTCATAAGGGGGGAAAAGGCAAGAAATTAACTGAAAAACGCAGGAAAAAGTGGCTTGTAAACCTGCGTCTGCGGTCGGGAGGAGCACTTAATGCTTGTGTGTGCAAATTGTTAATGAGATAATAATATAACATATTAAGATATTAATAAATAAATATAGATACAGGCTGCCAACTCTCACGCATTCAGCATGAGCCAATCAGAATTCACTCAATGCTAAACGCCACACGTAGACACGATGCAAATAAGATATTAAATGTGCAGTTTAGAGAGCTTCACTGATTATAACGGAACATTGTGAGATTGTGATAAATTGAAATGAGTGACAGCTTTTTAGTGATTATATGGAAGCGCTATTTGCTCGCATTCTAGGCTACATAATCCATACAGAATTTTAATAAAAGTTTTGTTTTACATGCTGCTAACAGGACCAATGGCCACATACCCTGTACACGCAGCAAAGTTTCAGGAGTGACATATATCTGCATGCCTCATATAAATGCGGGATTCATTTTTGAAATTTTGAAATTTGTTTGCAATCAGGGTTAGTTGCTTAGCCTATATCCACCGCCTCAATGGCAGGCAAGTATTTCATTTTAGTTGAAAGGATCACGTCCAACATATGTTGTGATTTTCTGTTTAAACCTTTCTCTTGTAATAGTGTCTTAACGAGTACAGTACGGACTTTCCTCCATCTCATCCATTCTGCTTTACACTTTCTGCCCTTCATCTGAATTTCGCACGTCATCAGAATCACATGATTGCAAACAAGCTATTAACAGTTCAATAAACAAGTTAATATTAAGTGACTTACATTTTAGACACCATATTGCCAGTTTTTTTCCCATTTGCTCTCTCTTTCACCAACGAAAACAGTTCCAAATACAAACAAATCAACAGCACTAGCTGCTTTTACATGGACCTTAATAATCAGGGGCTGACCTAAGCTTGGCCACCCCACTCACAACTGCTGTTTTGTCTCTTTTTTTGCTGACATATCATTGCCGTATCTCTTTATGACCACAACAAAGGGGAGACTTTTCCTGTACACACTCCAACTTCACCTCAGCGCCAGGCTCAATTCAAACGAGAGAAACCAACATTATATATATTTACAACCCATATATGTCTCTTAAGATACTTAACAGTGAAATAATTTAACTAACTAAAACATAGAATATATGAATACAAGAAGTTACTAGTGACTATTACACCTCATCTCTTAGGATATTGCTTATTCCCCAACATTAACATAAGCAAGGACTAAGCAAAGGTGGTAATACAATAATCTAATTGTTGGATATCTTATAATTCTTTGTTGAAAAATTAACAAGCAATATATAAAATTATAAACTTATTTAAAATACTCAAGAGTGCACCCATAATCTTGAACCCTATGCCAATATGAAGTTATGTCAAAATAGTTAATTAAGGATTTTATTGGGTTCCATATTCTTGAAAATATTTTTGTCTTTTGATATCTTTTATCTCAGGTCTTCTAGGGGTAACATAGCTTAGGTCTCTTAGCCAAACTTCGAATACAGGCACAGATTCAGACTTCCATTTCTGTAAAATTGCCTTTTTTTGCTAAGATCTTGCATAAAGAAACAGCTTCTGAAACATATTTACTTTTTATATTTAAGGTATCTCCAAAAATACCCTATTTTGGCTCAGGTGGCAAATCAATTCTATATGCTTCTGAAATAAATCTGAATATACTTTGCCAGAATGGTCTAATTTTATGACATGTCCAAAAGAAATGAGACAACGTGCCTTCTGAGATTTTACATTTCTTTTTTCTGCATTCTTACTTTTTTTTTTTCTTCTCATTTTTCCTGTTGTATATTACTTGATGGTTACAAGCAGGAAAATCTACTTTTAGACCAAAAATAATTTAAAAAAATTCTGTACAAATAAGTGTACAGAAAATACAACTTAATTATTAGTAAATAATTGGAAAAAGTGACCGGACACTTTTGACCAAGATTTTACCCCCAAGATTTTTTTTTTTTTTTTGTATTTTGAGATAATTTCATGGTACTAATTAATATTTATGCAATAATTATGATCAATTTATTCCTATTTAAAATAATAAAAAAATTTAAATATTCAAAAATATTTTTGAAGCCATATTAGTGCCATCTGGTGGGAGTAAAATAAGAAAAACATCTGCAATTACAGGTGCATCTCAATGAATTAGAATGTTGTGAAAGTCAAAAATCAGTATCTAAAAATATTAGAATATTTACATTTGAGTTTCAATTAATGACCAATTAATTAATGACTTTGAAACCACAATAATGGAGAAGACTGCTGAGTTGGCATTGATCCAGAAGATGAACATTCATGCCCTCCACAAAGAGGGCAAGTCACAGAAGGTCATTACTGAAAGGTGTGGCTGTTTACAGAATGCTGTATCAAAGCATATTGAATGCAAAGTTGACTGGAAGGAAGAACTTGGGTAGGAAAAGGTGCACAAGCAACAGGGATGACTGAAAGCTTGAGAATACTGTCAAGCAAAGCTGATTCAAACACTTGTGAGAGCTTCACAAGGAGTGGACTGAAGCTGGAGTCAGTGCATCAAGAGACACCACACTCAGACGTCTTCAGGAAAAGGGCTACCAAGCCACTTCTGAACCAGAGACAACATCAGAAGCGTCTTACCTGGGCTGTGGAGAAAAAGAACTCAGTGGTCCAAAGTCTTCTTTTCAGATGAAAGTAAATTTTGCATTTCATTTGGAAATCAAGGTCCCAGAGTCTGGAGGAAGAGTGGAGAGGCACAGAATCCATGTTGCTTGAAGTCCAGTGTGAAGTTTCCACAGTCAGTGATGATTTGGGCTGCCATGTCATCTGCTGGTGTTGGTCCACTGTGTTTTCTGAGTCCACAGTCAACGCAGCCATCTACCAGGAAATTTTAGAGCACTTCCATGCTTCCTTCTGCTGACAAACTTTATGGAGATGCTGATTTCATTTTCCAGCAGGACTTGGCACCTGCCCACATTGCCAAAGGTACCAAAAGCTGGTTCAGTGACCATGGTGTTACTGTGCTTGATTGGCCAGCAAACTCGCCTGACCTGAACCCCATAGAGAATCTATCGGGTATTGTCAAGCGGAAGATGAGAGACACCAGACCCAACAATGCAGATGAGCTGAAGGCCACTGTCAAAGAAACCTGGGCTTCCATACCACCTCAGCAGTGCCACAAACTGATCACTTCCATGCCACGCCGAATTTTAACCGGCTTTACTGACGAGATGCGCATGATCATATCGTTCGATATATGGCCCAGCCCTAGCCTAAATCATCACAATTAAAAGAACCAAAGACTTAAACTACTTCAGTCTGTGTGCATTGAATTTATTTAATACACGAGTTTCACAATTATGAGTTGAATTACTGAAATAAATTAACTTTTCCATGACATTCTAATTTATTGAGATGCACCTGTATATGGTTTAGCCACTAGATTCCATAGAGCTCTATATAAAATGCCTATACATTCTCTAATTGTTTTTATACATAAATACTTATTTTTAAGTTGTGGGTTTGGATATATGTTTGGACATCCTCAAAGAAAACTTTTTGTAAAGGTTTAGATTTTTATTTATTTTTTTGTGTGGTTTGAAATGTTGATTTGAAGCGTCAGTTTTTGAATTATTATTACTACAGTCAACCTGAACACAGAGAAAGCATTTTGTTACACAAAACATTAAAATTCTATACAAATGTAACAAAAATCAACAGGAATGTTTTATCAGAGCTTAATCCTTCTGGGTCTGATCTGATTTCAACCTCTTATTTCAGTTTTCTGACTTGTTTTGGCTATATGGTTATAGCCATACCAATTCATTTGAGTGTGTATAATTGTGTATGTGTGTGTGTGAGTGGGAGTGTCTGTTTTGTACTCTTGATGTTTTAGAGTGTAACCCCTTCCTTGCTGTCCACTTTTTTTTACTGCATTGTAGTTGAATTAATGCTTTTATTTTACATATTTGCTGTGTTACAGTCACACCAGTTCATAGGTGTGTGTGTGTGTACGCTTGTGTGTGAATGGATGTGTTGGTTTTGCACTCTTGATGTTTTAGATTTTCACCCCATCATTGCTGTGTACTTTCTTTCTGCATTGTCACAGATTTGTAGATTTTTGTCAATTTCCCATTAATTTCCTATGGTCGGTCATTTTTGACCGAAGACCACAAGTGCGACTATTTTTTTAAGACCACTTAGCCTGCTCGAATCATGCCCTCAATTTTTTTGTGTTCACATTCCAAATGCCATAAAAGTCACCAAGTTTCGTACCATTCCGATGAAGCTGTGATTTTTAAAAGTTCAAAATTGCATTGCAATTTAATTGCATTGTTTTAAGATGTATAAAAACATTTAACATGGTTGCTACTTGTGCATTCAGTCGATTGGCAGCTTCTAGCTATACAGACTTTCTCTCTGGTTTTATGAAAGCTGTACATTTTATGGTTATTAATAGAACATTACAATCCAAAATTGCTCTTTAAAGCATAAGATAAAATCACTAAATTACAGATGAAAAAAAAATATTTAGTGGAAATAACAAAAACAACCTGGTAAGAGGAACACACACAACTCATTTGAGCTTAGTAATTGGGACTATCGTCTTACATTTGATTTACCCCATTACAATAGTCCCGTTTACTGTTATCATAAAAATACACTGACTTGTAGGTTTAAATTCTACATGAGGCAAATTTTATGTCCGACAACAAATATATTAGCAAAATGTATATTTTACTCCGAATTTCTGCTCTTCTATTTTATTGTCCTCAGTCTGTTTGGCGCTCGTTCACTCGCATAAGCCTCGCCCGCTTCTGACAGCAAAATGGATATATGTGCATGAATTTCTAACATTTACAGACATTTACTGCAATGAACATGTGCTTTAAAGCAGTGGTTCCAAACCACATTCCTGGAGCCCCCCAGCACTGAATGTTTTCCACAGGGCTTTTCACACTTGAAATTGTTAACCCTGGGTCATCCTAAACCCCGGATAAACGGAATCCTGGGTTATCTGTAATCACGTTTCACACTGCTCATGCTATACCTGGGATTAACTGTTAACTCTGGGTATTCATAACAGACGTTTCACACTGTACATTCCTAAACTCCGGGTTAACGTGCTTATTTGCATATTTGCGGTGTCACTGTCACTGATTGGAGGAACAGCAGGCAATCTGTTTACACGGCTTTTCCCGCGTCTTGCCAGTTATTAAAAACATGTCTCCACCTATGTCTTTAGATCAGCGAAGATTGAGGGACAGCTGATCATAGCTGTACAGGCAGGGATAGCCATTTTTAAATAAATTTAGTAGCAGAGCTACTGCAAGCGATTTAGTGCTGGAAATCCATTTATCCTTTGCTGAAACTTCTGCGTCTTCATGAAGAGCGCAGATCATGGTTGCTTAGCAACGGCAGACGCCATGGGAGCGCAAGCTACAGAACGCTTTGGAAAAAAGGAGAAAGCGCCACGCTTAGCGTTTTAAACGCGTTTTTAGGCGCGACATGTGAACGGCCTCATGAGACGCATAAAGCCAAGAAAACAAGGAGCAAAGTATGTGAATATTTCTTTGAATTTCTTTTAAGTGTTGAGAGACTAACGTTAGTGTTTACTTGTACAGTAGCATAAGTATAATACCGTCTCCTATGAAAGCGTGTGAACTGGAGTGAATAGGACTCCTATTCACTCCAGTTCACACGCTTTCCGTCTTTTGATATTTCTTCTCACTGGCTGCATTTTACACCACGCGCGGTTCCTGTTACTGACGTGACATGAGCCTCACTGCTCAGGTTCTGATTGGCTGTCTGTTGCCAGGCGTCCAGCAGCAACAAGCAAACACCGCTCTGTTTCACACTGAACAAACTTAGCACCGCAATGCGGGGATAACACCACAAATGCGGTGCTAACCCTGCTCCGGAGCAGGGTTTCATAACCCTGGGTAAAATGCGGTGCTAACACCGCTTTCAAATTACAGGTGTGAAACGTGTCTTTACCCGGGGTTAAAAGCGGTGTTTAGAACGACGATAACCCGGGGTTAAGCGCAGTGTGAAAAGCCCTCATGTCTCCTTAATCAAACACACCTGATTCAGATCATCAGCTCATTAGTAGAGGCTCTAACGCTGCATTCCAGACAGATGGGAATCGGATTTCTCCTACCTCCTTCTAGGAAATAGTGTCTAGAAATGCCACTCAAAGTTGGACATTCAATCTCTAAATTCGGGGTACATTGATCAACCCCGACTTCGACGAGACGTGTCATTTCACATCACTTTAAAGATTTCGGTAAGTCTTGCTTCTAATGGGCATAAACGTGAAAATAAACTTTAACATTAGACATGCCATTTATGTAATGATATCTTCATTATTGCTTTTCATCAGCTGTTTTCAAAGCGATTATGTTACTTTTATTCAGTTTTTGCTGTAATTGGCATGAAATACTCGTGTTGTGGATATGTCGGCCAAAGGAGAGATGCAAAATGGGAACCACTACTGTAAGGCGCCAATTCTGTTCCTGAAGATCCAACCCTGATTGGACGCAGCAGCCTGTGATTATGAAGTCCTCCAGAAGATCTGGATTAGCTGCATCAGGTGTGTTTGATCAGGACTGCCGTAAAGTACATGTAGGAGTTACTCTTACCTGGCTCTATTCTGAAGACTGTAGTTACTGAGCTGTAGTTTGCTCTGCTGCTGCTTCTGACGTCTGACGATGTCGACTGCTTCAGATGAAGAGCTTACTGGAGAAGAAGCCGCTGCCTGCAAAGCTTTTATATCGTGACACATGATGAGCGTGTTGAATCACCGGTGAAGTGGGCTGTTGTTCGATGTCACAATACCACATGTGAAAGATGTTGAGTAACACCAGACACCGTTTATAGTGAATCACTGAAATGAGCACAATTGATGTAATCAGGTGTATTTTAATAGACAAAATCAAACTTCCATCCAGTGTGACTGCAGAGACTGAATGAATCGATAGCTTCATGATGTTATCTGTAAAACAAATGTAAAGTATTGAAAATGAAACCACTTTCTGAATCTTACACCTGCATTATATGAGCTTTTGCAAAGGATGATTCGGAGGAGATGCTATGATCTCTGAGACACATGGAGCAATATCAGTATTGAAAGATCAAAATGAGTAAGACAATCCAGAGTACTAAACTGTCATTACATTTGTAGCTGTAAAAAATGCAGTATTTTTGCAGGATGTGCAATCAAATGTTAGCTCTGAGATGAGAGGGAAACACGCAGATCCAGCTCAGTTCAGTTCTCATCCCAGTCAATGCAATCAAATTAATAATATTGTTGAGCACTGAGTGTAAGCAAGCCAAATGCTTTTTAGCAGTTCAGAATCAATTCTTTCTTTTGGGAGACTCACAAATATCTGCTACACTAAATGAAAATTAATATCTGAAGAAGCATAATAGAGGCACTTTAATTGGACAATGGTGTGGTGTCTTCTAATTCAATGTTATGTTTACAGAGGCCCCTAAGGAAAAATAGCACTATTCGGCATATACAAAAAAAAGGTAGAGTGATAGCACGAGAGGTTAAAGAGGTTTTAAATTAATCAAATCTTAAAATAAGCCTATTAATTACGACTAAGGACCGTTTTAGATGATTACAATAAAGGTTTGGGGGAAATATATTGCATTAAACAGTTATGCTTACATATTTAATGCATGCACTTTACGATGCAATCCTCAGTAATTAGGCCTACATCAAATTAAAGTTCTTCAAATAAACGAATATTTCCAACACAAAAACTAGATTGATCATCTTAAATGTGTCCTATCTTCCGTGATCAAGTGCAATGACAGAACTGCATTATATAAGGCTATACAGAAACGGGAGGTTAATCATAATAAATATAATGCAAAAATATGCAAAATAATATAAAAAATAAATGTAAATCAGTCCGATTATTCCTCTAGGAGCAGTTTGAGCAGTGTGCTGCTATTCATTAATGTCATGACTGTCAACAGCGGCAGCGCTGACATGAAATTACAGTTTATGACATTTCTTTCTCCCACAAAAAGTCAGCAGACACTTAATGTATGATCTAAGATGTTTTAGCTTGTCATTGCATTCATACACTAAAAGGTATTTTGTATTCAAGGTAATATGTTTTTACCATTGTTTTTCATACCATTTTTTACCATATTTTTTATTTCTAACTGTTCTAAATTAATTTTAAATCAAATTTTTTAATAATTTTAAACGTTTTTAAAGCACTTTGAAAAAGGGAACAGATTTTTTTCTCCGGAAATGAACAAAGTATCCACCTTATTTATGCATTAAGACATTTTACAGGAGAACGTAAAGACAGCAGTGATGCAACAAGACAATTAACCAAAGCACACAAATAAAAGCCAACACTAATAAAATATCTGAAATCCTTTTGCATGACTTCCAAACGTAGACTATTAATCATAAATGTAAAAAGTACAATTGTCTGTGTGTGAACAATTTAGTCAGTTTGTCTGTAATTGTTATTCAAATTAAGATCACACCACATTTTATCGATGCTGAAACTGTTTTTCTTTATTTCAAAGGTTTCACAAACTTATTCTTGCCACTTTAATTTATGGCTCCCTAAAGACAAGTTTAACGGTAAATTGCACCAATCTACACAGGAATGCTCATTGAATCTCTGGATTATCAGGAAGCACTTGACTGTTGGCGCTGCATGTCAGACTGGAGAGATCATCAGACAAGAGGAGATGAGCTGTGTTTGGGTCCAGAATCACAGAAGCTGATGGGACAAAATCATTTATTCTGATTTCTATTAGTGTTTTTATAGAGAATATGTGCTTGAGAAAGGTTACATTTGCAGTGACAAAAATTAAGACATCAAGACATTTTACAGGAGAATATAGAAGTTTATGTCTTCAACCTGTGATGCAACTAGACAATTAACCAAAACACACAAACCAACTAAAATAATAATAATAATAATCATTTATGAGTTATCATTGCAGAAACTGAATTTTCAAAGGTTTCACTAACCTGTTCTTGCCACTTTAACTTAAAGACAAGTTTAAGGGTAAAGAAATTAATAATAATAAAAATGTAATGAATATCAAACATTTAAATTTTTAAACACAATGTAGTAATTTTGTTATAGCACCAGCCAGCAGCAGGCAATCAGATGATGTTACACACAGACTCTCCCAAAATAACACGGGGACAGAACAGCAAAAACTATACAGGATCATAACAGAACCTATATGTCTCTATATGCATTTTGACTAGTTACAGTTTTTAAGATTTTAAAGAACCATTTATGACCATTTGTGATATCACAAATGGTTTATATTGTTTCTTTATTTATTCTAGGGTTGACATTGCACTGTCTGTTAATTTAAACTGAGCATTTGCTATAAATTACCTTTGTGTACATAGTGTTATTTACTTATATTTATAAATATCATTATAGACATATTATAAATCTTTCATTCATTTTTATGTCTAAGTATATGTATAATCAGTTATAATATATTCTGAGTAAGTTTCTTTCGAAAATGATAGGCCTATATAACTTAAAACAAACATACAATAACATAAATAGATGTTATAATTAATATTTGTATTAATATTAAATAAAATAAAAGATTAATATTGAATTTATGTACAATATGTATAATAATATAAAATATAATGTATAATATGTATACAATATGTATATACATACACTGACGCCTTAACACAGCCAAAATGTGCATGTCGCGTACAAAAGAAACGCGTCCAAAATTGCCACATCAACGCGGCCAAATTGTGCGTGTTGACGCGGTCAAATTTCACGCGTTCCGTTTGAAGACTTTTGGCCCCGACGGCCTTCCATAGCAACAAACCGCCCTCGCACTACGCAGGCCATTGAAATAAATGGGTTTCATAGCGCAGTGCATGCCACATCCTGTGTGAAAGGGCCTTACTGATTTGATATGGGACACATCATTTTACCTTTAAATACAGCACAATCCTGAATTTTACAGGATGGATGGCAACCCTAAAAATGACCCAGTTCAAAAGTTTGGTAACACTTTAGTTTTAGGTGTCTTAACTAGTTGCTTATTAGCATGCATATTACTAGAATATTAGCCATTTATTAGTAGTACTTAAGCACATATTAATGCCTTGCTCTACATGACCTTATTCTACATCCCTAATCCTACCCAATACCTAAACTTAACAACTACCTTACTAACTATTAATAAGCAGCAAATTAGGAATTTATTGAGGAAAAAGTCATAGTTAATAGTGTATAAGTGTTCCCTATTCTAAAGTGTTACCAAAAGTTTCTATATGCTTGATTTTATTTACTGTGTTGATGCCTGGATAATCCACAATTGGTCTTATGTCATGTTTTTATCAGTGCAGGTCAAGCAATCTTAAAGTTGAAAATTTCACAACCAATAAGGACATGATGGTGACCAGCCTTTGTATCCTGGAGCCAAACTTTCAAAAGGTGAAAGTCTGACTGCTCTTCTGGGCTACATACTACGCCACCATGTGATCAAGGCAGGGTGTCAAGATTTACGGCATTTGCTTCAGGTGCTTTTCCATCCACCAACTACCTGTTCAGTCGTGCTTTTGACATAACCAGCAGGCAAATACATCATCATTGTCTTAATCCTGACAGTGGTGCATACATTGGATGTGTGTTACCGAATGCGCATGTACAATTGCTTCACGTACACCTCACACCTTGAGAGATGTTAAGTATAAATTAACAACCTTAAAGACAAACTGAAACTATTCTGACAAACACATTGCATTCTTCAAAATAACTCCTTTTCTGTCCCTGAAAACAAAAAAGTCAGATATTTTGGGATGAAATGAGGGTAACTATGATATATTAGACAGCAACTTGTCTTTTGAAAAACATATTTCCAATGTTACAAAAACAGCATTCTTCCATCTTAGAAACATTGCCAAGCTAAGGAACATGTTACCTGTTTCTGATGCAGAAAAGCTAGTTCATGCATTCATGACCTCTAGACTGGACTATTGTAATGCACTGCTAGGTGGGTGTCCTGCATCTTCAATAAACAAGTCAAGCCATGTCACTTGGATGAACCTGATGAATGTGATTATGAATTAGCTTTATTATTATTTTCCTTAAAAAACAAAACAAAAAAAAACCCTCTTAATTGACTCCCTATGCTGAGAAGGCACAAATATCTAAAGCTTCCTTGTTAAAGTAGTCATAGTGTCAGACTTTGTCTCTCTGTGTCTTGTTTCCCCTCCTCTCGTGCACATATTTGGTCTTCCTGTTCCTGTCCTCGTTTGTCATCATTAGTTCATTTGTCCCCAGCCCTGTGTTGTTAATTATCTAGTTTATTCCTCGTTTAGTTTTAGTACTTAAGCCCTGTGTTTCCCTGCCTCTGTGTCTGGTCCCTATTGTCATTCTGTGTCTCCAGCGTTCCATGTGTTAGTATGAATAAAAGTGTGATTAGAAGAAGTTCCTCGTCTCCTCGTTTCCCTGCTCCCCAGAGTGGATTGTGACAGAAGACCGGACCTATACAGTTACCTCTGTGCCGTTTCCACCCGTTTTTGTTTCCTCCCGTTTTTGAGAAGTTTTTGTTTTCTGTTTTTCCCCCTCCACGGCAATGGAGTTCGCCGCCCGCCTCTTCGCCCTCATCCGGCGGGACCTCCCCTTCATGGAGTACGCCGGGGAATTCTGTGGGCTCGCCGCAGTAACGGAGGTGCAGGACGTGGCCCTCCTCCACCTGTTCCGGCTCGGGGCCTGTTACCATCGCCCCATAGACCTCCCAGACACCACAGGATTGTGTTGGAGAGAAGGGGTCTACCGGTGTCTGGGAAGTGTCCGGGCCCGAGTCGGAACAATCCCGTCCGCAGGAAAAGCAGGCCCGCCTGCAGTGAAGATGGCAAGCCCGCCGGCAGAAAATATGGCAAGCTCTCTAATCATTAATCCTCGCAAGTGCTCTCCAGTGCCCGCTCCTCGACAGCGCCCTCCAGTGCCCGCTTCTCCAGGGCCAGTTCCCCAAGAGTTTGCGCTGCCAGAGCGCCCTCAAGAGGTTGCGTGGTCAGAGCACCCCCGAGTGTCCGATCCTCCAGAGCCCCTGCTGGTCCCGTCCAGCTCTCCAGAGCCCCTGCTGGTTCCGTCCAGCTCTCCAGAGCCCCTGCTGGTTCCGTCCAGCTCTCCAGAGTTGCCCCAAGTGACTGCGCTTCCAGAGCGGCCCCAAGAGTCTGCTCCTCGCAAGTGCCCTCCAGTGCCTGCTCCGCGCAAGTGCCCTCCAGTGCCTGCTCCTCGCAAGTGCCCTCCAGTGCCTGCTCCTCGCAAGTGCCCTCCAGTGCCAGCTCCTCGCAAGTGCCCACAGTGCCTGCTCCTCGCAAGTGCCCTCCAGTGCCTGCTCCTCGCAAGTGCCCTCCAGTGGGCACCCCAGAGCCCGCTCCTCGCCAGCACACCCCAGAGCCCGCTCCTCGCCAGCACACCCCAGAGCCCGCTCCTCGCCAGCGCACCCCAGAGCCCGCCCCTGCCGAGCGCCCTCAAGTGCCCGCCCCTGCCGAGCGCCCTCAAGTGCCCGCGCCTGCCGAGCGCCCCCAAGAGTCCGCGATTCCCGAACGCCCCCAGGACTCCGCGCCTCCGGTGCGCGCCCAAGTGCCCGATGGAGCCCCTATTTTCCCCATGGAAATTTTGGGGGGGGTAGTAGGGCTCCGGCCGTAGAGACCGAGGTGGGGGCTGGGGCCGCGGTCTCGGAGGCGGTCCCACCATGGCCTCCCAGACTCCCTGACCCACCATGGCCTCCCGAGTCCCTGGATCCGCCACGGCCTCCCGTGTCCCTGGATCCGCCGTGGCCTCCCGAGCTCCCTGCTCCGCCGTGGCCTCCCGAGCTCCCTGCTCCGCCGTGGCCTCCCGAGTTCCACGATCCGCCATGGCCTCCCGAGTCCCCTGACCCGCCATGGCTCCCGGAACGGGCGCCGCTCTGGAGGCCAGTATACCTGTCTCCTGTTCCGCGCCCACCCCCCCTCCCAGTTGAATAGTGTACGGTGCGGGATGCACCGTTCGGGAGGGGAGAGTAGTGTCAGACTTTGTCTCTCTGTGTCTTGTTTCCCCTCCTCTCGTGCCCATATTTGGTCTTCCTGTTCCTGTCCTCGTTTGTCATCATTAGTTAATTTGTCCCCAGCCCTGTGTTGTTAATTATCAGTGGTGGTCAGTAACGAAGTAAAAGTAATTCGTTACTGTACTTAAGTACATTTTTCAAGTATCTGTACTTTACTGGAGTAGTTTTATTTTGAGTAACTTTTACTTTTACTTCACTACATTCCAAAGCATAAGATCGTACTTTTTACTTCACTACATTTCATAAAACATATCGTTACTCCTTATAATATATCACGTGCTACGAGACGCAGAAGCGGTGTATGATTCATGAACAAACTGATTCTTTTCAATGAACCTGTTAAATCGGTTCGCAAATCGCAACAAATGATTCATTTACGAATTGGAATGATCCAATTGCAGCTGTTCTCGAGTCGAAAACTCACTGATTCAAATGAACCGTTTAGAGCGAGTCTTCAGTGAACTGAACTCACAAGTAAAGAACCGGGCGCGCGTGCGCAACTGATGCTGCGAAAAGTAAGTTACTAATGTCGAATTTTAGGATTAATTATTATAACTGAAAATCATATTTAGCTCAAAACTGTCAGTTGTTTGTGAACTAAATCAACTGTAAAGGGTGATCTATTTAAGCCCACTGAAATGCTTGAATGCAGACAGATCAATGGCAGTGTCTCTATGTTTTAGGTCAAAAAACGAAACATTAAAATAACACAGATTAAATAAAATAACTCATGCACGTTCATATTCCCCGCTACTGTAACGTTAGCAGTTTTATTAAAATACTACGCATTTAGCCCTATGTGATGTCTGTTTTTATATAGTTTATCAACAGTATATTTTTGTATATTGTTCAGATCAACTGGCCGAGTAGACAGATATGAATGTTTATTCATAACCATACTGAAAATAAGTAAATATTGTTACCTGATGCTAACTGTCTAGCTAACAAGCTTGCTGGTGCTAAGTTGAGGAAATTTTTAGATATAAAATCCAAATATTTTTATTCAACCACCTAGATCGATTACATCTGAGGTAAAAATAAAGCATGTGATGTTCAGAACATAACTACAGTAATTATCAAAGTGGGAAGTGATGCCCTCTGGGGGCATTTGGCCAGGAGTGTTTTTACACCACAGACAAGGTTTGAGAAGAAAAAAATCATTATGAAAATATAATTATATTTTCCTTAAAATGTTCTTCCTAACTTCAGGCCTAATTCTCATTTCATATATAACTGTGACATTCTGCAAAACAACAAGTTTTAAAATACTTTTTTCTTACTGGTGAAAATTAGATGGTCAAATCTGTTCACTCTCGGGTACATCGCAGTGTAAGCTTCACAGTGAACATTACTACATCACTCTCATCAACGTAGTCCATATCAAAATATAAAACAAAATATACTGTATATCTTTACTTTTGTACTTTCACTCGAGTAAAATTGAAAAAGCAGTACTTTTACTGGAGTAATATTTTATTATACGTATCTGTACTTTTACTCAAGTACTTGATTTGTGTACTTTGTCCACCACTGTTAATTATCTAGTTTATTCCTTGTTTAGTTTTAGTACTTAAGCCCTGTGTTTCCCTGCCTCTGTGTCCGGTCCCTATTGTCATTCTGTGTCTCCAGCGTTCCAAGTGTTAGTATGAATAAAAGTGTGATTAGAAGAAGTTACTCGTCTCCTTTTTATTTTATTTACAGCAGACAATCGTGTGATTGGCCATGTGAGCAGCGTTCCCGGGTGCGCAGGATCACAGAACTCACTCCTCCACTGTGAATAAATCGCCATCCGAATCCATGAGTTTTATCACTGAGGTGATATGTAAATTTATTTTTACAGATGTCCATATGAGAAACAATTACCGTCCGAATCGGGCTTAGTTCACACTGCAGGTCTTAATGCTCAGATCGGATTTTTTGCTGCGCTGTTGTTCACATTGTCATTTAAATGCGACTGCCATCAGTCTCATGAGTGAACCGTATACGGCCCTGAAGTGACCCGCATGCGCAGAAGAAGACGTGATGTCAGACGCAGCGCACTGTGTTTGCGGAAATAAAAACGGATGCTGCTCATGTTAGCGTGTGTTTAGCAATTTTGAAGTTAATGTGCAATCGGAGCCTAAATAACGAAGTGATATTATTGACTATATATTGACTGCCATTGTGATTTTAATCTTCCTGCCTCCTCCAGCGCAGAATTGTGACATCTGTTGCATTTCAATGACGTCAAAATCGCATGAAATGCGACATGGCCGTTCAGACTGAAGTCGCATTGCAAAACATCGGATATGTATCCGATCTAGGACCACATATGAAAGTGGCCTGGGCCTGATTTGAAAAAATCGGGTTTGTGCTGTTCAGACTGTCATAAGAAAACCAGATATGGGTCACATTTGGGCAAAACAAAAAATTGGATTTGGGCCACTTCAGCCTGCAGTGTGATCTAAGCCTTAGACAAAGGAGACATGCAAAATGTGTAGTGTTGGAGAGGCTCCAGGAACGAGTTTGGGAACCCCTGCTATAGGTAAATCATGGCAAAAAAATAAAATAAAATTAAACATGTTTTGCTACACTAACCATAGTTTAACCATGGTATTTGTAGTAAACCTGTGGTTATAGGCTACAAGTGGTAATGAAAACGCCCAAAAAACACGGTTAGCCTACATTAACTATAGTGATACCATTGTTAATTTTCGTAAGGGATTGTGTATAATAATTTACATTTACATCACAAAATATCAGGGAGTGATATTTATTTGATGTGAAGGAGGGTTGCTGTAAGCCCCATCAGAACTGGGTTGCGGTGCGGGGGACGGGACTAATGACAGGTTATTGAAGGGTAAGTAGTCTAGCCTATCTGGAGTGCATATAAATATGAATATTAAGCTTGATATGTTTCATACGTTGTATATCCGTAACTGCTGTCGGAGTTCTGATGTTGTGTGCTACCCGCTCAGATTGTGCTACCTCTGTGTGTTTATTCGGCAGTATATAAATCTTCAGATAATTTTTATTATAAACTTATTAGAGGTACAGAACGCCACACAACAACTTTTCGGCATTGCAGCAAGCAAAAATCATTCGAAATAATATCAAAAAGTAAAGCTCAAGCGCCTAACAAGGTCTCTGCGCATTAATTCAAATGGTTTGTTTTCCCCCACGGCATAAACAGATATGATGTTTTTGTGAGCGTTCCCAGCAATGCCGACCAAGTCTATCCGTGCACGAGAGAGAGCTGCTTCAGACTCCGCCTGTGTGAACCTCGTGCAAAACCCCGGAAATCAATTTTTCCGCTGTGCCGCATTCCGCACTCTCATTGGCCCTTCTTAATTTGAAGATGGCTCACTATTGGCCACATTAATAACCAAATAGAAGGTACATTCATGTAAAATAATTTTTCCTTTATAAATGTAATTCTTTTGAATAGGTTTCAAAAACTCTCTGTGTTTACCAACCGTCTGTGGGTGTTTGGTGCTCTGATGTCTCCTCAGTTTGCAGGGCTGTCATTCGCTAGTCTCTCACTACAGATTACACACTCAATTCTCACCTTGTCCATTGGTTTATTGAAACCAAATTCAAGATAACTGTCCAAATAAATCCTTGTTTTCTTTTTAGTGCATTCATTTTTTTATCTTCTCCCTGGCGCTTTGCCATATTTTGTCTTTGCTGCATTTTTTTTTTAAAGCTACTGAACGTTCCCACACTCACGATACGCTGCAAAAAAATTCTCTACGTTAAGGAAATTTCTTATCTTTTGATATATATATTAGGGGTGGCACGGTTCAACTTTTTCACGGTTCGGTTTGTATCACGGTTTTAGAGTCACGGTTTCGGTATGGTTCGGTATGTTTAGGGAAAAACTATACTGTCAAATAAAAATAGAAAATAAGAATAATCTGTCTAACTACAAGCAACAGCACACAAAAAAATACAATAGACTAAAGATTCAAATAAAATAAACAGTGATTTTCAGTTTTTTTTTTAGGTAGGTCTATAGCATTAGTTTTTAGGTACAGAAATTGAATAAAGTAATCAAATGTAAAACAGCATTGCATATTTGACTGTATAAATTAAAGATTAATCTTTATTAAAGTTACAAAAGCGATTCAATCAAGAGCAGTGAGTGATTTCTTTGTTGTTGCTGTTTGATTAATATTAAGAAAGTGCTGTCACTTTAAGAGAATGCACTGATCCAGTGCACTGATACTGTACGTTCAGCCAGCTATGTCTGGTATAGGATACTTACCAAGACGGGCATTTTGGCATACTTTTTGTGTGAATTTGTCCATTCAAACACAATACTTCAGAGAGAGCTTAATATTTGCGCGCGTTCTGAGGCGCGGGTTTGCGCGCATCTAATGCGTGCACGCACAAATCTTCTCATTGCGCCCGCGAGCTCGCGTCCTCTGGCTCTTAAATGTTTAAACTGGCAAAGCTTACATGAGTTTAGTTTAAACACAGATATCAACGTGTGCTGTTCAGGTCTCACCTGTGCGCGCGCGCTATCAGCACCCCGGTGATGACGGAATAAATGACAACTAATCCAGCATACGGAACTCACATTGAACAAGAGTGAATGGTTTGTCCACCTTTTTTTTTTCTTTTCATCGCTGTTATTGTAATGTACTGGGAAGCCAGAATGCGCATCCATTAAAAGAAACATACATTAGCCGAACCCTGTTAGTTTTACATGTTATTTATAACAAACCATATTACACATGCGTTGTCAGATTTAAGTTGAACCGCAGTCCTAGTGCGTGCCGAACCGTGTGTGGAGAACCGTTCGGTTCGTTTTTTTTCCGTGAACCGTGCCACCCCTATATATATATATATATATATATATATATATATATATATATATATATATATATATATATATTATTTTAAATATTCAGAATTGAATTATTTATCATGCTGTTAAAAATAAATAGGCTAAATAAAAACGAGTGAGCTTGCAACCTCTCAAAAATGACCCCCAGGTTGGGAACGACTGGTTTGTGAAAGGATTATCAATCATCATCAACAAAAATCATACACAGTGTGCATTAACAACATTCAGTTTCTTTTACAATGACAACAATATATGCCAATGACAATAATTATCTTTTTTTTCCCTTTATCTTTTTTTATGGGAGATGGGTAGGTTTAGGTATATGTAAGGTAAGAGTAGTTGGATCTGGATCTAACCACGCCCTCTCGACCTTGTGGGCTGCAGCGAGACGCTCCTCAAACTACTTAAGAGTCCCAGCCTCAGAGGAGACAAGAGAGCATTTATTGATTTATTTACTGTATATTACACTGCGGCCACACAGATGTAATATAAACATGTGATTTCTTTCCCAGCTGTTTACCTTCACAGACATAACTGACTGTTTTTGTAACTCGTGTGTGTTTTTATCATAAACTTGTGTGTGAATGAGAACTTAGTTTAGTACTCACAGCCGCTTTCTCAGCACGTGCGTCAGATGTGTGCACTCAGAAAACCGTATATCAGAAGTTTAAACTAATATGGTTTAACATGCATGATTTCAGCGCGATAGACATGATAATCAAAACCGAACATGTTTTGTTTTGGAAGAGTGTCTGAGATGAGCTGGAAAGGCAGTCCTATTCTGGAAAAGGGAAAAGGGGGCGAAGAGCAGCAGCTCATTTGCATTTAAAGAGACATACACAAAAAGCCTGTCTCTGCTTCCATTCAAAATATGCATTTTCAAAATGATATAATAAATTATCTGTGGGGTATTTTGAGCGGAAACTTCACAGACACATTCTGGGGACACCTGAGGCTTATATTACATATTGTATAAAGGGGGCACAATAGGTCTTTAAGATATTTGTAAAGTTAACACAGAATTTTAAGGCAGAGGAGTAACAAAAATAGTTTAAGTTGACTCAACAAATTATTCATTACAGTGCAATTGTAAAATGCCCTGCTAATTCCAGGTTTCCTATGGCTGTGGGAATCCTCGTGTAGACACTACCAGTCACGTTCCTGGCAGCCAGGTAGACTTAACAATATAGTAATTCTGTCTGAAATTAATCTTCTTATCCTTATACACAGATGATACTAATTGAAATTAAAGCCATCCCTTAAAGGACTGCTAATTAAATTAGAAATCAATATAAAATTACTATATTCAGGAAGCCCATCTACTAAAGAAACCCTCCTCAATTGTCCTCCAGTCTGACTCCTGAGGCACTGCAAATTGACGTGGCCCCTGATGGCACTATTGGATTTGCCTATCCTTAAGCTTTTAGACATATTGTGGTATCAGTGACCAGTTGATAAAAAATCTGAAATTGAAGATGACATCTATTTTATAAATGTTTATCCAGGGATGAATGAGGCCATGAGGAAACTGCTTCACTGATGTAAGGCTGTAACGAGGAGACAAACAAAATACAGTGTGTCATAAATCAAGTGTTAACTTTTAAAATAGTCTCCCCCCCCCCCCCTCCTTAATGGTATTTCAAGGACCACAGTAGACTGGAAATGTGTGATTTTACCAGACAATTTACAGGCAGATAACAATTCATATGGGATATTTCTGCACAAAATACTGAGCCATCATAAACTAAGCAGTGAATTTTTTATTTATTTATATGTATGCTTTTCTTTTGTTTTGCAGAGGCTATTTTATCAGGGAGGAACATCATGTCATGTGTGAGGACACTGGTCTGGACCTCTTGAATCAGGTTTATTTTTATTTAAATTGGGTGGATAAAAGTTTTATGTTCATATTCATGAGGTGTGTGTGTGGTTGAACGAGCTGATTTGGCGATCCATCAGAAGTTGACCAAACAGAATGTGGCAAAAACCACAGAAGAAGACAGATGAAGATGGCAGCGCCACATTAAATTTGGACTGTTGAAAAAAAGGACAAACAAATTTGTTGAACTTTAGCAGGAGCAAGAAGCACTGTATGATGTGTCATGCAGCATCTACCATGATAAAGTCATGATATATGATATTCTACCAAGACTGCAGTTACTTGATCAAAAAATACAGTAAAAAGCAGTAATATTGTTAAGTGTTATTATAATTTAAAATAATTTTTCAATTTAAATGTTTTTAAATCTAATTGATTCCTGTGATGACAAAGCTGTATTTTGATTGGCCATCACTCCAGTCTTCAGTGTTACATGATCCTTCAGAAATCAGTGTGACTCAGAGGTGGTCAGTAACGAAGTAAAACTTCTTAGTTACTGTACTTAAGTAAATTTTTCAAGTATCTGTAATTTACTGGAGTAGTTTTATTTTGAGCAACTTTTACTTTTACTTCACTAAATTCCAAAGCATAAGATCATACTTTTTACTTCACTACATTTCATAAAACATATCGTTACTCCTTATAATACATCACGTGCTCCAAGACGCAGAAGCGGTGTGTGATTCATGAACAAACTGATTCTTTTCAATGAACCTGTTAAATCGGTTCGCAAATCGCAACAAACGATTCATTCACGAATTGGAATGATCCGATTGCAGCTGTTCTCGAGTCGAAAACTCACTGATTCAAATGAACCGTTTAGAGCGAGTCTCCAGTGAACTGAACTCACAAGTAAAGAACCGGGCGCGCGTGCGCAACTGATGCTGCGAAAAGTAAGTTACTAATGTCGAATTTTAGGATTAATTATTGTAACGTTAACTGAAAATCATATTTAGGTCAAAACTGTCAGTTGTTTGTGAACTAAATCTGCTGTAAAGGGTGATCTATTTAAGCCCTCTGAAAAGCTTGAATGCAGACAGATCAATGTCAGTGTCTATGTTTTAGGTCAAAAAACAAAACATTAAAATAACACAGGTTAAATAAAATAACTCATGCACGTTCATATTCCCCGCTGCTGTAATGTTAGCAGTTTTATTAAAATACTACGCATTTAGCCCAATGTGACATCTGTTTTATATTGTTTATCAACAGTATACATTTTTATATTGTTTGGATCAACTAGCCGACTAAGTTAGACAGATATGAATGTTTATTCATAACCATACTGAAAATAAGTAAATATTGTTAGCTGATGCTAACTGTCTAGCTAACAAGCTTGCTGGTGCTAAGTTGAGGAAATTTTTAGATATAAAGTCCAAATATTTTTATTCAACCACCTAGATAGATTACATCTGAGGTAAAAAGAAAGCATGTGATGTTCAGAACATAACTACAGTAATTATCAAAGTGGGAAGTGATGCCCTCTGGGGGCATTTGGCCAGGAGTGTTTTTACACCACAGACAAGGTTTGAGAAGAAAAAAATCATTATGAAAATATAATTATATTTTCCTTAAAATGTTCTTCCTAACTTCAGGCCTTATTCTCATGTCATATGTAACTGACGTTCTGCAAAACAAGTTTTAAAACATTTTTTTTTAACTGGTGAAAATTAGATGGTCAAATCTGTTCTCTCTCAGGTACATCAGTGTAAGCTTCACAGTGAACATTACTACATCACTCTCATCAACATAGTCCAAATCAACAACAAAATATATATCTTGACTCCATATAGTAGTTATTTTGGGAAAATCCCAGGTATTTTGGGCAGTAGGATTATAAAAATATGTGCTAATGTAAAATTAAATAAAGTAGTCTATATAAAATTGTAAAATAAATCTATCTATCAGTACTTTTTTACTTAAGTACATAAAAAATCGCATACTTTTGTACTTTCACTCGAGTAAAATTGAAAAAGCAGTACTTTTACTTTTACTGGAGTAATATTTAATTATACATATCTGTACTTTTACTCAAGTACTTGATCTGTGTACTTTGTCCACCACTTGTGTGACTGTGAAACTGTCATCGACTCTTATCCAATGTAGCAAACTGGATCAGCTGCACATTGCTGGTGTCCTGGCCAAATTCCCTCCACTGGCCCTTGTCAATCATGGCCTCCTAATAATCCCCATCCACTTGATTGGCTCTATGTCTCTCTCTCCTCTCCACCTGTAGCTGGTGTGTGGTGAGCGCACTGGCGCCGTTGTCCTGTGGCTGCCGTCGCATCATCCAAGTGGATGCTGCACACTGGTGGTGGTTGAGGAGAGAACCCCCCCAGATGATTGTAAAGCGCTTTGGGTGTACAGCAATACATAAGAAAGCGCTATATAAATGCTTCATTCATTCATTCACATGCTGAATGGCTGTTTCATTCAGGACCTAATTCAGTTAAGTCTTCTTGACTTTATTTTAATGAATCCAGAAAGTCTGTGAAAAATAAACACCAAAGGTTACTCATAAAAAGGTGTAGTGAATTTTAAGTCATTTTTGCTTCAGTGGGAAACTGTCATGTCAGCAAGTTTCAAAATGCAGTTAAAACAGTAACGTGGAATTCTGAGTAATCTGTATGATATCAATTTAATCAACAGACCAGTAGTAGGCAACGTCGGTCCTGGAGTGCCGATGTCCTGCAGAGTTTAGCTCCAACCCTGAAAAAAACCTCACCTGCCTGTTAGCCCTAGCAATTCTGAAGACCTTGATTAACTTGTTCAGGTGTGTTTGATTAGGGTTGGAATTAAACTCTACAGGACAGCGGCACTCCAGGGGCCTGTTCCATAACACAAGATTAGAGTACAAGCCAGGCTTATTTTGGTTAGTCAGGCTTATTGTTGGTGGATTCGGTTTCACAAATGAAACTTAAAACAGTTCAAACTCAGTTACTCTGGCAACTTATGCTGGGAAACTAACCTGGTCCGGAGCAGGCTAACTCTCAGGCTAAGTCTTAGTTCATGCTTAACCAGAATACCATTAATACTCACCTGCTGGTAATTTCATGCCATTTTAATTCACTTAACCACTATTAATAAAATAAATAAATAAGGAAATTTACTTTACTAATAAATGTAAGAAATTATAAGGTACAAAAACACTAAGAAATGTAAAGAAGTTACGTGTTTAGTTGGTGAGTTTGGTAATGAATTAATTAAAAGTGTATAAATAGGGAGCTGAACTCGTTTCCAAACTTAACCATGGCGTGTCCTTTCATTGATGAGGTGGTGGATGAGGGAGCTATTATCATGCGAAGGGCATTTCAAAGATAGCGAACTTTCAGGGACAGGTCAGATCCATTGGCTTTTCATTACAGCTACCTGTATGAGCGATATAGGTTCTCAAGAGATGGGATTGCGTATATTTGTAGATTGCTGAGCCCACACATTGCAAATAACACATGCTGCAAGACAGCGCTCACAGTGCCGCAGACGGTGTGCATTGCACTTCGCTTTTTTGCCAGTGGAACATTTTTGTACACAGTTGGAGATGCAGAGAATATCAGCAAAGCATCGGTTTGCCACTCTGTACGAACTGTGTACCTTTCTTTAAAAAGACTCCTCAATGTGTTCATCACATTCCCTGGCCACAGAGCAATTCGTACCATTAAACATGCCTTTTATGGAATAGCTGGTAAGTTAAAATAACTGTATAAAACATGGAAATATTTCTTGACTGTTGATGTTACACAGGACACATTTTAAACCAAACAAATAATTTTCCTAGGTTCCCCAAATGTTATCGGTGCACTGGACTGTACCCATGTGCATATTAAGTGTCCGTCTGGTCCACATGAAGCAGACTTTGTAAATAGGAAATCAGTACACAGCATCAATGTACAGGTACGGTCCCACTGAGATATTGAAGGCTATTCTGTAACACTGATTGTTCTGTACTAAGCTGGGCACCAGTGTTCGGTTCATTGCAATTAAATGTAGTTACAATACAATGTTTTATATTTATTATATAATTACAGTGTAGTGACCTACATGTTTAATTTTTTTTTTAGATGATCTGTGATGCAGATTGCATCATCACAAATGTAGAGGCCAAATGGCCAGGCTCTGTGCATGACTCCAGAATCTTTCGAGCCTCATCTGTCTACCAGCAACTGGCAAGAGGTATGCTAGTCACTTAACGAATGGCAAAAAGTCTTCAATTTAATTTCTACTAAAAAAAAAAAAAAAAATCTTTCTATGCAGGTGAATTCTCAGGAGTTTTGCTGGGAGACAAGGGATACGCATGCCTGCCTTACCTATTGACTCCCTATCAGGAGCCCCAGACAGAGGCACAGCACAGCTACAACACCGCCCATGCACGCACAAGAGGTCGTATAGAGATGGCATTTGGGCTCATAAAGTCAAGGTTCCAGTGCCTGAAGCACCTCAGAGTGACTCCACCTAGGGCATGTGACATTGTAGTTGCTTGTGTAGTGCTCCATAACATTGCCTGTCTGAGAAAAGAGAAGCAACCAAGGATTGTTGCAGAGGAAGACTGAGGCATTGAAGCAGTATTTGAAGAAAATGAAACAGGCAGAATTATACGAGACACATATGCCAATAATTATTTTGCTTAATATGGTCCAAACCACGTGTAGCCTTTAAAATTTTTCACTGGCCCCTCAACTTTGCCCTTAATTTAACAGACACACAGAAGTCAAAATCTTTAATCTGTCATTTTCCTTTATTCAGAGTGAAGCTGCCTGTTAGGGGTGAAAACATACAAATAAATGTTGTGGAAAATGATCAAAAAGGTCATGTGTTTTTTCTACGTGCATTTCTACGTGCATTTTTCTGTAGTTGTTGAATTTCCAGCTCCAACTTTCTCATCTTCAGTTTTTTATACTGGATGTCAGTATCAATTGCTTCCATTTGTTTAAGGAGGTAGCGTTTATATACTCCTTTTATGTTTTCTGGGTTCTGTAGCAACATATATTTAAGTTATTTCATTGAATGCTCTTGGCACATTGTTTTCATTTCTTAATACTCACTTTGTCACATGTGGTCCCAGACTGAGAGGGCTCTAGAACTGTGTCAGCATCCTGCAGCCAATAATATTTGAAAACACATATTATGATCACCTTATCACTCAAGTACATTTTTAAATATATAATACAGTATCACATGGAACCTGTGACTACCTCAGGCATCCTTAAACATACAGACACTGTCTCCTCATCCTCCTCAACTGTGGATGGGCCTTCACCCTGTAACCACTAATTAAACTCAGTTAAACTCATTATTTTACATGACTGTTTTAAAAGCTGTCATACTCACAGGCAGCATGATGTCTGGTGGATCCATCAAGCACACAGAATCTTTCGTCACTATGAAACCAAACATGATAGAATAAAAGATTTTTTGCCAAAAAGCTTCATTAGCACAAGTACCTCTACATGACATTACTGCTATGATTTACTTAGGCTTACAATGCCTATGGAAGGAAGGAATAATGATAATAATAAAACACACACACACACACCTTTTATATAGTCACTCCTTATACTAGGTGGTATAATTTCAGATGACGTCCCCCCCTCTATTCCCTCAAGGACTGGCCTCCCTTTGTTAATTTCCAATGCCAGCTCCTCTGCAGGAGTGAAGTTGGCTGGTGGTGGCCCTCCCCCAGTGCCAGCAACCTCAGTCTTCTTTTTGGCAGCTGCAATTAAAAAAACCTTATGAGACTGAACAGTTGTAACTTCAAGCTGGCTATGATTACATATTTACATACCATTAGATTTACTTACCATTCTGAAGAATATTTTAATATTTTATTTTCACCTGCTGCCAGGTTCTTTTTTCTTCACTTAAGTTGCTGTTGTGTAAATGTTATAGCAATTACTGTTATTCACACACAAACTTTGCAATGTATTGTGACACATTTAACGTTGATAAAGAGTATTTTAAATACTGTACACCGCTACTTACGCATTGAGACGATCAGCAATTTCCTGCCAACCTTTCTCTCTTGCTTTGTTTATTGCTGCTGTATTTCCTTTTTTGGTGATTACATCTTTAAATTCTTCATATGTCTCCAATAGCAAACGTTGTTCAGTCGCCGTGAACATCGCTGCTCTTTCTTTAACTTTCGTTGCCATGGTAGCCCACAGTAAATCGATGGATCCATGCTCGACCCTCAGGGCTTTTAAACAATAGCGTGCATGCGCAATTATCTAGACTATGTAAACCTGATTCAAATTAGTAAGATCACATGATCTTCAATTTACTGTTATG
The DNA here is from genome assembly GCA_023376895.1 of Aspiorhynchus laticeps. Lineage (NCBI taxonomy): Eukaryota > Metazoa > Chordata > Actinopteri > Cypriniformes > Cyprinidae > Aspiorhynchus > Aspiorhynchus laticeps. The sequence goes on along the minus strand of JALXFT010002016.1, from coordinate 61,137 downwards.
GAACCAATTTCAGCGTGGATGTTTAGATCGGCTAATTCAAGTCAGGTTTTGGACTTTAATCCCCGCTTTTCTTAGCGTCTGTTATGGAACAGGCCCCAGGGCCGACATTGCCTACCCCTGACATAGACTAAACAATATATTGACTATTTGTAGGCAGAAATCATGAAATGGCCTTAAACAATATTAAGACCATTTCACGATTTAATGGAATACAAATTGAAACAATACAAATGGTTCACTTAAGCCGCATTTGAAAGTCCTGTTAAGGGAATAATGGAAATATTATTATATACATAAAGGGAATATTATTATAATTCAATTAATGCCAAAAGAACTACATGAGTTAGTTGCCCCATCTAGGGTCTGTTTCTGGGGCTCTCCTGAGCCAACAGTATTCTAGGTTTTTACATGTACAAATTATTGATTATATTAATTACTGCTAATGTAATATGCGACCCTGGACAACAAAACCAGTCATAAGTAGCACAAGTATATTTGTAGCAATAGCCAACAAAACGTATGGGTCAAAATTATCGATTTTCCTTTTATGCCAAAAATCATTAGGATATTAAGTAAAGATCATGTTCCGTGAAGATATTTTGTAAATTTCCTACCGTAACTATATCAAAGCTTAATTTTTTATTAGTAATATGCGTTGCTAAGAACTTAATTTGGACAACTTTAAATGCGATTTTCTCAATATTTAGATTTTTTTTGCACCCTCAGATTCCAGATTTTCAAATAGTTATATCTCAGACAAATATTGTCCTATCCTAACAAACCATTCATCATTGGAAAGCTTATTTATCATCATCACACAGCAATTCTCCAATGTTTTTGTCTGTGTGGGCTTCCTTTATAATCCTTGTTTGAAGAACGAAGCTCTGCCTTTGCCAGTTCATGGAAATAAGATGTGCGGTGATTGTCATGTAAAGCCCTAAACACAGTGCACGATTTTCGGCTGTCCCAGATGAAATATTGGCATCGTGAAACAATCATGGTGATTTCTGTGATTGTGGCTCCTAATCGGTGTTCCTTTGTTGTACAGTGAGAGAGGTTCAAAGACGGCCGTTGTCACGGTCTTGCGATCATTGATAGCCTACGATACATTGTGATCATCACATAAGTTCACCAAATAGGTTAGGACTTTTCAAACCTGACCCTGAGATACTAGCTGCTGCAGGTGAAGGTGCAGCTACAGCTGCAAGTATTACTTAATAGTAGGGCTGCCCCCTAATAGTCGACTAACCGTTAGTTGACCAGAAGAGACTTGGTTGACCCAAATTTTATTAGTCGCTTAGTCACATAAAAAAATAAAGAATCCACAGGCAAAGTCACGCAGTCCGTGACAAACAGATTGTTACGGCTAGTCAATGGTAATTCAGTACATCAGGCAGGACATCCAAACGCTCGCCTATCATTCATCGACCTCAAATATGACTTATCATCTGAAATATGTAAGTAGTAGCAATTTTACATGGCCGCTCGATCTAATGTTAACCTAGAGAAATGTGCGCTGTTCAAGTGTCTGTGCAGAGTGTGGAAGCTGAACAGTAGCGCGCCCAATGCAGGACAGATGGAGGTGCCGGTGCACTCACTTTCTCTCTTAAGATACTCCCTCATTTTGCTCATACAGATAAGAGTAATACCTCTTTCAAATCTGTAAAGATTACGTTTATTTGTGTGCATTTACAATAACAACAAAACATTGTGCTTTTGTAAAATAATGAAAGCAATCACGATGCAATTTCTGCCATCTCGGTCTCTGTGAACTTGAGCGCAAAACTCAAACTATGTGTATATTATCCTTACAGACATGAAAAATATATCTATAGAGAGTGATATGTCTACTTTCCAATGAACCAATTCAAATAGAAAACAATATTCTCAGATTATCTAATTCCCAAACCATTGACTTCAGATTGGCTGGTGCCTTAAAAATTTCTCCCTTCGTTGCCCTCCATAGTGCAGCGTGTATGTAAATGACAGTAAACAGGCTCAAATTGGAGAGTAGTGACGTAATCCACCACGCCACTGTAGTAAGGGCGCACGTGACTACGCAGACTCAACTAATTTAAGGTTTAAATTTATTTTTAACATTGTGCATTATATAATCTCAATTCATTGCAATTATTGACAGAAACAATTGATTCACGATTCAAAAATCAATGTTTTAAGATCGATGCATAGGCAGTATTTGTAATCGATGCATTGAGAAAATTAATGAACTGTTACACCCCTACTAAACAACACTTTACCTCTAGGCAATAAAGAATGTCCAATAGCTGTCACAGCACCTCACCATTCTGAACCTACAGAAGAACCTACCAGCTGTGCTTGCTACATTAGCTGAGGAGGCAGAAATTAGAAAGTGGCCAGTGGCCAAGTGACTGTACGCATTCTGTGCCACCTACAGATTTGTAGCTGCACTCTATCTACAGGCTGATATTTTGCTCCACCTTGCACAGCTGTCCAAAGTGTTCCAGAAAACATCTAATAGCAGGTATTTTCCAATTTAATTCTGATTTATAGCAGTTATGTCAGATATATGCCATGTGATGGGTGCCATGGCTTTTATTTTGTTTGTTCCTGTCACAATCGCAGTGTTGAGAGGTATCATGGAGCAGGTGGCACTCCACTCCCTGGGTCATTCCTATCCCGATTTCATCAAGACCTAGATGACACGGCTGGACTTGAGTCCTTTAAAATTCCCCAAAAAGAGGAGAGGCTTTGAAAGACATGCTGTGGACCAGATTCCTTAAGAGATGTAAATGCATTTCATCATTCCTCATAGAACTACTTTTTACTAATTTTTCTGGAAAAAAAAAGTATTGTCATCCATCACTGCAGGTCCTTCAACCTTACATCATCTGCAATCTTGAGAGCAGATTTGAGAATCTCCACATCCTTGGAGCCTTAACCCTCACCGGTGTGATCACTCTAGGCCAGTGAACACTGCATATTTTGTAGGTCTTACAACCACTGCTCTGTCTAAACCATCAGTCATTTCAACTGCAAGCTGAAGGCTTTGATATTAACTTTGCCCCCTAGAGAGAGCCATAGGATAAGGAAACATTTTAGCCTAATGTTATTCAATTGTTTTCTATCCCTTTGAATGGAAATAAATGCATTAATCAAGTTTCCAAGAGATATGCTTTAAAAAAAACTTTGCGAAATTTGCTGTCTACAGCCTGTTTCCATCCAACTGGCCTTTTACCGATAAAATGGTGTGCATCATGATGTCATCCCTAAAAAAACGAATTGTCGCAAGTTTTGGTGTATCGCAAAAAAAATGTTGCCCTTGAGCTGTTTCCATACACAATTTATCCTATTGCGTAAATTATAGGCTAGTAGACTGTTCTTCATCCATTTGAAACAAAAAAAAGCCTATATTAAATTGTATAGCCCTACATAAAATAATTTTTAAGTGTCATGTTTTTTTTTTGTTTTTTTTTTTACTTTTGTTATAGACTAGATAGGCCCCTGTTGATAATCAAGCAATGAGCATAAACAGTTGCAGCTGTATTATCATTATTTTTCTGATTAACGTTTATAGGAAATGTTCATTCTGGTTATTTTATTTCTTCTAACCGATGGTTGTTAAGCCATATTAACCGTTAACCAACAAGGTTATGTTAAATTACAATTAAATTGAATTTAAATTGAGGTGGCTTGACCCATTCAAAATACCTAAATTGTTTCCAGGGATTAATTTTATACACTCAAAAAGCAGCATAAACAACATGAACATGAGGATTCACATGCCACGCACCTGCAGTACGTTTTGTTTTTTTATTGTGAATGTACACAAATAAAATTTGTATTTTGAATAGTTTTGAATAATGTCTTACTCGTATATGTCCACAACTGAAGGAGTAGGCTAGTGCATGTTGTTTCCACTTTTACAAGGAAAAAACAAAAACAAAAAAAAAACAAGTGATCGTTCCGGCGCCTCACTCGCAGTTAAGCATAGCCTACTGACTCGACAATGCACTGTCATAATAAAATACAGTCAGCCAAAAATATTGAAGAAACATGAAAAAAATATTTCCCCCACTCCACAACAAATCCTTTAAATTTAACGGTAGAAAGAACTCAGAACAAAACAATAATAAAAATATAAGAAGCTAACAAGCCAAAACAAATTAATTTAAACTTTTGTATTTCACGTTCCAATAGGCTATGTAAAACAAAATGTGCTTGGCATAATATCACGGGGTATGGTGGTCAAGCTGAAAGGCATGGACTACAGCTATTTAAACTGAACAGTGCACTGTAAAAAAAAATATATAATAATGTAAACGTAGGCTAGCCTACTAACATCAAATTAAGATGAGTATGTTTGAGAGGTAACTCGTCTTTTTCTTACCACACCTGGATTTCATGTTTCTAATTGAAACATGGCTAGAAGACAACTGCAGTGCAACAGTCCTCACTGAAACAGCCCCTCCTAACTTTAATTTTATAAGTGTCTGCAGGACTGTTAGGAGAGGTGGAGATGTAGCTGCTCTGTTTAAAGATGTTTATCAATGCAAGCAAGTGTCATTTGGTCAGTATTTTTCTTTTGAATACCTAAGTATTGTGCTGAAAGGTGCTCCACGCATTCTGTTTATCATTATTTACAGGCCTCCAAAATACTCTCCAGCCTTTGTTGAAGAGTTCACAGAACTGTTATCAATGATTTCCTCAGAGTTTGACTGTTTTGCTATTGCAGGGGATTTTAATATTCACATAGATAATGCTGAAATCAAAACTACAAAATAAATTATAACTGTTTTAAACACTTTTGACCTGATTCAGCATGTGCATGGACCCACACACAATCGTGGACACACTCTAGATTTACTCATCAGTAGAGGTCTAAACATTTAATCCATTGTTATTAAGGATGTAGCACTGTCCGATCACTTCTGTATTTTCTTTGATATATTGATCTCTGTCACCACTGAATCTAGATCTGTCTCTGTCAGAAAGAGATGCATTAATGAGAACACTAGTGTGCTATTTATGAAGGCAATATCTTTAACACCAAGCATTTCTGCAGACTCTGTTGATCTTCTCCTGGATTCATTTAACTCAAAAGTTAAGAATGTTATTGATGATATTGCTCCAATAAAGGTCAGCAAGAAGACTGGCAGACAAAAATAATTTTGGAGAAAATCAACAGCAGTTCAGAGTATGAAAAGACAATGCAGAAAAGCTGAGCGGATGTGGCAGAAGGCGAAACTTGAAATTCACTATAGCATCTATAAAGACAGCCTTCATGCTTTCAATGTGGAACTAGACACAGCTAGACAGACCTTCTTCTCAAACCTTATAAACCGTAACTTAAACAACACTCATACTCTTTTTGCTACTGTTGAGAGACTGACAAACCCCACCAAGTCAGATTCCCAGTGAAATGCTCTCCGACAGTAAATGCAATGAGTTTGCTTCCTTCTTTTCAGAGAAGATCAGTAATATCAGGAAGGAGATTGGCACATCTTCCTGCAATACAGAGGTCACACAGATTCGACCGCAATCTCAAAAAGAAGTGACTATGTCTGTTTTTGAAACAATTGATAGCAAAATTTTGGAAGAAATAGTACATCATCTTAAATCGTCAACCTGCTATCTGGACACACTTCCCACATCTTTTTTCAAAAGTGTGCTTAACTGTTTAGAAGCAGATCTCTTAGAAGTGGTGAACACCTCACTTCTTTCTGGGACTTTTCCAAACTCCCTGAAAACTGCAGTTGTTAAGCCCTTTCTGAAAAAGCGCAATCTTGATAACACCATGTTGACCAATATCAAATCTTCCTTTCATAGGTAAGATTATTGAAAAGATAGTTTTTAATCAGCTGAACAACTACTTAAACTCAAATGAATACCTGGATAATTTTCAATCTGGTTTCCGTGTGCATCACAGCACAGAGACAGCACTCATTAAGATAATAAATGATATTCGGTTTAATTCTGATTCTGGCAAAATATCAGTGCTGGTACTACTAGATCTTAGTACTGCGTTTGACACCGTCGATCATAACATACTTCTAGAGAGACTGGAAAACTGGGTCGGGCTTTCTGGGATGGCACTCAAATGGTTCAGGTCATACTTAGAAGGGAGAGGTTATTATGTGAGTATAGGAGAGCATAAGTCTAAGTGGACATCCATGACATGCGGAGTCCCACAAGGCTCAATTCTTGCACCGCTCTTGTTTAGCCTGTATATGCTCCCACTAAGTCAGATACTGAGGAAGAACCAAATTGCCTATCACAGCTATGCTGATGATACCCAGATCTACCTAGCCTTATCTCCAAATGACTATAGCCCCATTGACTCCCTCTGCCAATGCATTGATGAAATTAACAGTTAGATGTGCCAAAACTTTCTTCAGTTAAACAAGGAAAAAACTGAAGTCATTGCATTTGGAAACAAAGATGAAGTTCTCAAGGTGAATGCATACCTTGACTCTAGGGGTCAAACAACTAAAAATCAAGTCAGAAATCTTGGGGTGATTCTGGAGACAGACCTTAATTTTAGTAGTCATGTCAAAGCAGTAACTAATTCAGCATACTATCATCTCAAAAACATTGCAAGAATTAGATGTTTTGTTTCCAGTCACGACTTGGAGAAACTTGTTCATGCCTTTATCACCAGCAGGGTGGATTATTGTAATGGTCTCCTCACCGGCCTTCCAAAGAAGACCATTAGACAGCTGCAGCTCATCCAGAATGCTGCTGCCAGGATTCTGACTAGAACCAGAAAATCTGAGTATATCACACCAGTCCTCAGGTCCTTACACTGGCATCCAGTTACATTTAGGATTGATTTTAAAGTACTTTTACTCGTTTATAAGTCATTCAATGGCCTAGGACCTAAATACATTGCAGATATGCTCACTGAATATAAACCTAACAGACCACTCAGATCATTAGGATCGAGTCAGTTAGAAATACCAAGGGTTCACACAAAACAAGGGGAGTCCGCTTTTAGCTATTACGCCGCCCGCAGTTGGAACCAGCTTCAGAAGAGATCAGATGTGCTAAAACATTAGCCACATTTAAATCCAGACTCAAAACTCATCTGTTTGGCTGTGCATTTGTTGAATGAACACTGTGCTACGTCCGAACTGACTGCACTGTATTTTATGTATAATCATTTTCTATTGAACTGTTTTAAATTTCATTTTAAATCAATTTCTATATCATTTTAAAATTCCTTGTTTTTATTATTTTTAATTCCTTGTTTTTATTGCTGTGAATGACTATTTCACTTTCTTTTATGTAAAGCACTTTGAATTACCACTGTGTATGAAATGTGCTATATAAATAAACTTGACTTGCCTTGCCTTACCATGTATAAAATAATTTTAGATGCAATTGAATAATATGAATATGATTTAATGTGCTTTTGAACTACAGGGAAACGGTGCTTTAACGTGAGCAACACCATGAACACGGACGCTGCCTATAGGCTAATTCTGTCATGTGTGACGCCACATTTATTTGCGTTAAAGCCCCTTTTCTCAACAAAAAGTGTTTCCAAACAAATTTTTCCGACATTTGAATTACTGATATGGAATTTATACGCTAAAGTTAAATGGAAAAATATTTTGTTGACACATGAGAATTTTTATCGATAATTGGCATGTCCATCAGCTATATCGTAAATATTTTAAAGCACTAAATATTTTTTCGCAAAAAAATCCTTGGATGGAAACCTGGTTATTGATTGGTCTAATTCATTTGTGTTTATATAATTCATTTACATGTAAGTTTGTGAAATGTGAATCATTAAACGGATAGTTCACTTTGAAATTTAAATTTGGTATCTATCAGCTTACCCCATGGGCATCCAAGATGTAGGTGTCTTTTTTTCTTCAGTAGATCCAATTTTGATGTTTTTAGGTCAAACCGTTCTAGTCTGTCAGTCATATAATGGGAGGTATAGGTCACTGTCTCTATAAGAGGGAAAAAGAACATGCACAGAGAAATCCAAATTAAACAATTCCCCATCGTAACTACACATTGATGGCCTAAGACATGAAACGAGCGGTTTGTGTGAGAAAACTAACAGTATTTACATAGTTTTTTACCTCTTGTACACAACCATGTCCAAGTGATCTGAGTGCGCACACGCGTCCGGTGTGTGACGTGTGTGCGCGCATGCTCTGGCTCACGCTGCATTCACACGGGGCGTCGGCGTCAAAGCTTGACGGAGGGAGTGTCTGAAGCGTGGTGCTGACGCAACTTTTGTTGGAAGACGCCCAATCAGTGTTGCCAGATTGGGTGGTTTCCCGCCCAATTTGGAGGTTTTGAATTTGATTGTGCCGGTAAATATTGGTTTGGGCGGGTGGACAAAATTTGGGCTGGTTTTTGGTCAGTTTGGCGGTTTTCAAAACATATAAATTGTATAGGCTAATTGGTTAACAAACAAGCCCAAGTGTGCATATATAGCCTACTACATGCATCCAATCAGTCATCACAACGTTACTAAACACACACACACACACACACCTGCAAAGAGACTGGTGCTGATGTTGATGTCGAGGCCACACTTTTAGCCAATCACTAGGGATCAGCAGACAGACGGATCTGATTTTGAATGTATAACTGTAAGTGATCATAATGCCTAAATATAAGTTAGATGGTAAAGAGTGGAGAGTGTTTTAACTCTCAAAACGTGAATTACACCTGTTGAGGGAGATGACATGAAGATGATGATCACTGCAACTCCGAAATCAGAGCACAGTTAAATTATTTAATCAAAATCTATTTATATTTATACAATCCTGTCTTTTATCTTTTAAATGGTCTAGATTGGATCCTTTAAAGCTGATGGACTTGTTAGTTTTGACTGTGTAAAGTTCTACATTATGCTCAATATGAACTTCGCGAAAGACTTAGTTCTGTGTGAAATTATAGAGTGACACGAAGGTAAGAGCATTATTGTTGTTGTTACATTTTTTTTATTGTTGGATTATCATACAGAATGACACAGTTTTGACTGTCATGGTCCAGTGCGTCCAAGGCATGAACCAGTGTGAAATATCTATAATTACTTTGCTTATTCCGATCACTTATATTGGGCACTTTTTTGCATTTAAATTCTGACTGTTGACATTGAAAATGATGCATGTGTTTTTCCGAGGGTATCGGTTAATTTCTTGATTGCCGTTTTGACAGTGTCTGCTTGCATATTTATTTGGTAATTCTCTTTAATGTATTCCCCCGATTTAATCCATGGGAAATTTATCTAGCATTATATTTATATTATTTTGTCTTCATTATTTCATTATAAGGAGTTAAAAATGGCTCTTATCAACCTTGATTTACATTCTATCACATTATTTTGACAGTTAAAGGTTTGTGCGGTTTTTGGGCGGGTTTTTGTGAGCTTTTGGGCTGGAAATCGTCCATCCTATCTGACAACACTGCGCGCACTGTGTCGTTTCTGAACTGTCTGCTCTAGGATAATGGTGACTTCTTTTAAGCAGACCCTGTCATGCATTGTATTTCTATACGAGCGCTCCATGTATCCGTTTCATTCATCTGTAACTAGCCAAACACACATGCCGCAACTCCACCCTCCTCACCCTGTGTCACTTCCACCTAACCATGTAAAAAATAACAGATCCAGGAACAGTTTATTGAGACATGACACCGGCGAGGAAAAAAAACAGGAATCTTACTATGACGAAGGATTAGTCCATGAATAATATTTGTGCCATTCCGAAATTAAAGAGCCATCATTTTGTACCAAAAGGAATATACATAACCGTATATAATAATACTGTCAAACAATTCAAATAATTTTTTAAAGCACCACGCTTCAGACACGCCCTCCGTCAAGCGTTGATGCCGACGCCCCGTGTGAAAGTAGCATGAGCCAGAGCGCGCGCACACACGTCACACACCGGATGTGTGTGCACACTCAGATCACTTGGACATGGTTGTGTACAAGAGGTAAAAAAACGATATAAATACTGTTCGTTTTCTCACACAAACCGCTCGTTTCGTGTCTTAGGCCATCAATGTGCAGTTACGATGGGGAATTGTTTAATTTGGATTTCTCTGTGCATGTTCTTTTTCCCTCTTATAGAGACAGTGACCTATACCTGCCATTATATGACTGACAGACTAGAACGGTTTTACCTAAAAACATCAAAATTGGATCTACTGAAGAAAAAAAGACACTTACATCTTGGATGCCCTTGGGGTAAGCTGATAGATACAAAATTTAAATTTCAAAGTGAACTATCCCTTTAATATCAGAATGATAATAATATCCGAAAATCAGAATGACCATGGCACTCTTGTGAATTAAAAAAGCCTTTTTTATCAAATGGCTACATCCAAAAAGTCTAAAAAATCTCCAACGCGTTTCGGCACATGCCTTTTTCAGGGAGAGCAAATAACAAGCTTAGCACAGGTGAAAGCAGTGTCATTCATCAAGTCATCTGATCATAGACATGTGACCAACAACTCCCTATAGCTTTACACATTTACAATGACAACAATTTTCACACTCAAAAAATACAGCATATTTTCATACTCAAGAATACTACTTCAAACAAAATTATAAAAGAGTAAAATCCAAGTCCTCATTTAATCCAGGATACATATTTGCCTTTAATTTGTAAATCCAAAATGTCTCTCTTTGATTAAGTTTAAGTTCTCTATTTCCTTTCCTAATAGTAATGTTTACATGATCAATAACTTGTATTCTAAGGATCGAAGGATTACTATTATGTAGAGCTGTCGCGATTCATCGATTTTAGTCGACTAGTCGATTTTGAAAAATCATCACTTCATTTTGCTCGCGTCGACTAACAGGCAAAATACCGGAAGTGCCGCATTTCACGGACGAGAATCCATAAAACACATTATTAGACTATTTTCCAAGGCTGCATGCAGGGGCGTAGGCAGCGGACGGGCCTGACGGGCACAGGCCCGCCCACTCTGATGAAAGGCCCCCCAGTTTATTATACAAATATAATATTTGTTTAAATAATTATTGTTTAATCTATTTTAACACAATTAGAGGACTATTATAACATCTCAAATAATTAAAATAAATAAAATGTGTTTTTGCATAATTCTTGATAAGTTTGATTGACAGCAGTGTTCGCCAATTGTTATCCAGGCTGTTTCGGGCTTGTCTTGCATGCAAATTTGTGCGTGTTCACCAGTTCAGTTGGCCTGTAATTTGCAGCTGTGTGTTAGAAAATGTTAGAAAAAACAGCAGCAATGCATAATTCTGTAAAAAATACTTTTAAAAACTCGCACTCACGAGGGAGAGAGCCCGTTCATCAGTCCGCAAGTAACGGTAAGACTTTCAGTTCCACGGGAGAACCGGTTCATTCTGTGAAGCCGGGAACACACTACAGGCACACTACACACTACAGCTCAGTCGGTGTTTTTAAAGTCGTCTGGTGTGCTGTGTCTAAATAATTTAAGACCATCTGTTGCCAATTGTCCTCACAAAGATTAGTCTATTTATATATATATATATATAATATCAATCTTGTGACTGACGCCGGCGATTAACTGCACCTGTTTCCTAATTTGTAGGCCTATTAATTTAAATAATGAATTAACAAATATAATTAAAAAATCACTAACATGACATTTCTTGATAAAATAATTTTATACACTTTAGTTATATCTAATTTGCCATTTTCAATGAATGCAGGCCTGTTACATTCTTATTATTATGCCTATTATTATTAAGTTACTTTTATTATTAAATTAATATTACAATTTGTTTGCCCCGCAATAATTTCATAACGCATCATAACTGATGCGATGCGAGGATAATAAAGATTAGGTTATTACTCCTCATTGAAAATGTTTTTAAAAAGGTCTTTCAAAACAGGTTTATTATACAATGAATTAGCCTATAGGCCTATAATTAAAATTATTAACACTGCAATCATCAATGAAAACCTTTATTTCAAGCACCAACTTTTTAAAAAAAAGAAAAACAACCTGTTTAACGCGAAATTTCTTCTCTCTTTATTTATTTTTTCCCTCTAGCCTATTTTCGGGCCACAAGAGAAACATTAAGGGAGTAAATTAAAATATAGCTATATAGCTAAACCGTTATCAGCATCTGAATTAGATACGTCTCTCGTCGTCTCTGAGAGAATATGTGCCGTTAATGCAGCGTCAGATGCCGAAAGCGCCGTCAGATTTTACTTTTAATTTCTAGTGAATCGACTGAGATTAAGAGGTTCACCGCATAACTCTTGCGCACAGTTTTCACATTACTTGTGTGATATCCATTGGCTCGCCTTCCTGGTTTAAAACAAACATTTACAATATGCTATTGCGACGTAACCAGCCCCCCACCCTTGAGTTCGCTGTTGGGGGCCGCGGATTTGCGCAACGCCACTGGACTCCGTCCGTTAGTTAGTCTATTGCCTGCTTACTTTTGCCCAGGCCCGCCCAAAAATACAATTCTGGCTACGCCACTGGCTGCATGATATTAAACCCATTTAAAAAAATCATAATTAATCAGAATTGTGCATTCACAAACTCTATGATTTAATTAAATAATTATATGCGATGCAGTTCTAACAAAGTATATGCGCTTTAATTATTTACATGCGTGTAGGTTAAGCACGTGCGTCTCACAGCGGCTCAGTTCACAGTAGCTCCACAGAAACTGTTATCATTTACATGTGTAGAGCGTGTCAAACTCCTTCTCTTCATGTTGTTGTGAGTTTGGGATTATTATAACGTTCATCTGGGACCGCAACGTGTGCCATTTCATCAGATTTGTAAGGTAAATCATTTATAAACCTATGCAAACACAGGAGAATACATTGCGATTTCAAAATAAAAGCTCAAACACTCACTCTGAGTTTACACGTTTTGATGTCCACATAATTTAATTACAGTGGCTATAGCATTTCTGTCCTAAAGAAATGGACAAATATTAAAGATTAAAGTGGTCATTTGAATTAAACGGTGCTTGGTCAATATTAAACAAGGATTAGATCGCGCAGTAATGTGTAAAAATCATCATCAGGCTGTCGGCGCCCCCTGCAGGCCTTTGTTGTTATGTGTAATCTACATTAGCTCTATTGTTTATAATACATTATGTATTTTAACAGTTTTGTTCAATAAAACCATATGATTTCTTGCTTTTGATACTTTATTTGAACTAATTATTATTGCATCATTGCTATTATATATGTATTTTAAGTCATTTTAAAAGCTATTGTTCACTTACATCTATTTTTATTACCACAAAAAATATATTACAATTATAGGGCCCTATGAAATCCGTTTTATTTCCAAATTCATTTTTTTCCATTTTCATTTTTCTATACTCTGTTTTAATGGTTAAATAAAATTGTATTAATCAAAAAGCCTGTCTTAATTAATTGAGTTTTACAGTTTTATCTGTACCAAATTCTGTTTTCCATTATTTTCTGGATTCCATTTTAATGGTTACATTAAATTTTAATAATCAAAAGCATCTCCAATTTATTTATTTTATGTTAAAACATTTTTTTTTCTTTCAGAAATACTGCACATTTACATTTTTCTCCTAAATAAATTCTGGTAAATAATATTTCTGGTAAATACTCCTTTATTTAAAATACTGATTATAATTGTATTATTAGACTAGAACACGTGGATATGTTGTCTTTCTTACACTATAATACTGAACTTTGATTTCAGTGATTTAGACTATGAGATGGACACTTGCTTCTTGCACTCAATATTGCACTTTACTTTTGCTTTAAAAAAAGGATTTCATAGAAATTTGGATTTAATTTAGTTTAATAAAATATTCTTAAGTAAAATTGTTGTTTTTTTGGGGGGAAAATTAATCGTTTAGATTAATCGATAAAAATTGTCGTTAGTGGCAGCCCTAGTATTATGCATTAATTTAAAATGTTTTGCCATAGGATATTCTTCATTACTCCTCCTAATGGCATAATTGTGTTCAGCCAATAGGGCTGCAACGATTAGTCGACATTATCGACAATGTCGACAATAAAAAATTGTCCAGTAGTCGTTTGATCTCAAATGACCTAATGTAAGAGCCTGCAATACAGCGGTTTGCCCAGTGTAGCGCTGTAGCGCAAGACTGTAGTTCAGCTCTCCTGGATGCAATTCAAGAGAAGACGTGTGACACACACAGCGCTTCAGAGCAAATGCATCCGAACCTGAGCGGCTTTTGGATGAATATGTAAGTATAAAAAAATTATTTAATTAAAGTGACAGTTTGGTTTACAGAGATCAAAGCTTGATCTAGCTCAGGACTGTTTTGGTTATCATAACCCTATAAGGTATTTTAAGACATTATGTTGTGAATAAAATAGTTTATCCAAAGCGTCTTATCACTTACCTTTTTGTTTCTTATCCATATTACTTACAAAAGGAGATGTTAGGCAGAATAATGTGTCATTAAGTTTTCATGTGGCTAATTAAATAGAGAGTGTCTCTTGTCTGTCATCTCATTTTGTGTGCCAAATACATCTATTTGTATAAGGAATTGGTAACACTTTACAATAAGGTATCATTTGTTTACAATAAGGTATCATTTGTTAACATTAGTTAATGTATTAATTAACATCAATGAACAATGCATTTATTACATTTATGTGTTAATCTTTGTTAATGTCGGTTATTAAAAATACAGTTGTTCATTGTTTGTTCATTTGATTCACAGTGCATTTACCAATGTTAAAAAACACATCTTGTGATTTTTATAAATGCATTAGTAAATGCTGAAATTAACATTAACTAAGATTAATAAATGCTGTAGAAGTATTGTTCATTCTTAGTTCAGGTTAACTAATGAACCTTATTGTAAAGCGTTACCAATTAATTGTATAATAATTGTAATTACATACTATGCTTTTCTAAAGCTGATGTGACCTTTATTTATGTTCAAATATGTATAACTTAAAGTGCATATTGCAGGTTAAAAAAAAATCAAATGAATATATAACCTTGTATGAAAATACCATATGAACCGTTAATGCAGGATTTGAAAATGGTTTACAAGACGTGAGGGCACAAATTTAGAAGAAAAAGTGACGGTTTCCTTGACAGTAGTGTTGGGCGATATGGTCATTTTTCATATCGTCATATCGCCAGCCTGTGAGATCGCCGATACACGATATTATCGTGCATGGGTGAGTGTGGGCAAGAGAGAGACTCTCTGTACCTATCATAAGCTATTTCATAACTATTTGGTGATTTTAAACCAGCGTGCCTGAGAGAGAGACAGCCTAGAAGTACCAATAACCGAAATAATATACTTTCAAACATACTGAAAAACTAACATGTTAAATATAAAAAATATTTAAAACAGCTAGTTCATATTCGGATACAGCAGTCATAGGATACATCGCTATTAGGACCGCACGTCCTACTGTGACAAGTTTGCCACATCGGCGCGGAAGTTATCAGTCTAAACATCAGTCAAGGTGAAAATCAAAAGTAGTTTGTGTTGGACATAAACGAACATGTTAAAGATAAAAGTATTTTCAGGTAAGTTCATATTTTTGGAGTATGCTAAAGTTAAATTAAACGGATAGGTAGGCTACATCAGTCATACAGCGCTCCGGACCGCGCGCCCCATGACGAGCCCAGTTTTAGACTGATAACTTATTAACTGCATATTTTTATAATAACAATGATGAAGAATAAACATCCATGTGTTTTGTTAATGTGCTGTAAAGAAAACGAAATGCTGCCGGTGCAGTTTTGTCTTGTTCATTCATAGCTCGAAGCTGTTCAAGAAGATTTTTTGCACTCTTGACTTAGCCTAATTTGTAAATAACGACTATCACCCTGTAGTTAAATTTTGATGTGGGCTTAGTTTTAGAGTCCATTTTTAAAACATTTCCAATGAGGAGGAGAAGCCTAAAGGCTTCTTCACTTTCCGCGTTCTGTTCTGTTCCGTCTCGCGCACAGCCGCGTCCGCGCAGCATTCAAAGTATACTCAGCCGCAGAAGAGTGCGGACGGACGAGCTCAACACATGCACAGTACCACCAACTTGACTTGCGCGGTCTCAAAAAATTGCCTGCACTCGGACGGGGTGCGTGAGCCCTCTTGATGACAGTGTATAGACGAGGACGGCCGAAGTATACTTTGGCCTTTTAATCCTCATTTGCGTGTGTGAAGTGCAGCACTGAGGTAAATAACCATGGCAATTTGATAGCCCAATAATAATAGGGCGCCTAACAATAATAATAATAATAATAATAGTTTTATACATTAATAGGAGAATGAGCCTAATATCGTCTTGACTATCGACAAAGACATTTGATACTATCGTCTATCGGCACAACCCTACGTGATGGTTTCCTTGACAGTTCTCAAAAAGCGCTTTTTTTTTCAGCATCGCGTCATATTACGTCACATAAGGGAGTCGTGTGCCGCGCTCTGTTGGTATTCAGTGGGAGTGGGCGCTAGTCAGTGTGTTTTCGGTAGTTATTTTTATTTCAATTTATTATCGTCATGGTAAATTATTGTGTTTGTGGAGGTTGCACTAACTCCAGCCTGTCAGGACATCCGCGGGTTTCCTAACAAGAATTAGGACGGTATCTTCCAGAATTCGGCACACCAGGTCTCGGTGCGTTAGTGCAGGTGAAGAGACGGGACTTCACTAATGCATCTGCTTCAAACAACGCGGTGGTGTGTAATTTAGCGATCACTTTATACTGGAATAATCCCGGCGATATGAGTTCCACATGGGATGCCGAAGCAAGAGCCTAGTGAGACTCCGAGCTGATGCACACAGCACCTTCTTCATCGGGTCCCGGTCAGCCTGTGGTTCGGCCGCCGGCGGGAGACATGATGGTCACGGATCCGACAGAGATGCTGCTTCACGAAAACGTCAACTGTGCACCGCAAGTCTTGTTTTTTTAACATTTGTTAATAGGGCTGCAACAAACGATTATTTTGATAATCGATTAATCTAACGATCATTAGAACGATTAATCGACTAATCGTCGATTATTTCACTGATTAATCAGTAGACTTTGATTGATTATTCAGTTTTTGCAATTAGTTAGAATATTAAGTTATACATTCTAACATAAATAAAGGTCACTTCAGCTTTACAAAAGCATATTATGTAATTACAATTATTACACAATTAATTGGTAACACTTTACATTAAGGTTCATTAGTTAACATGACTGCACTGTATTTTATGTATAATCATTTTCTATTCGTAACGGTTTTAAATTCATTTTAAGTACATTTTTATATAATTTCCTTGTTTTTATTGTTGTGATTATTATTTTTTTTAATTCCTTGTTTTTATTGTTGTGATTATTATTTTTAATGCCTATTTCACTTCCTTTTATGTAAAGCACTTTTGTGTTTTTGAAATTTTTTTGTGTATGAAATGTGCTATATAAATAAACTTGCCTTGCCTAACATGAATTAATAATGAACAATACTTCTATAGCATTTGTTAATCTTAATATTAATTTCAGCATTTACTAATGCATTATTAAAATCACAAGTTGTTTTTTTTTACATTGATAAATGCATTGTGAACTAACATGAACAACTGTATTTTTATTAACCGATATTAACAAAGATTAATACTTAAATGTAATAAATGTATTGTTCATTCATGTTAATTAATACATTAACTAATGTTAACAAATGATACCTTATTGTAATGTTACCAATTCATTATAAAAATAGATGGCACACAAAATGAGATGACAGACAGAGACACTCTCTCACCATTTAATTAGCTACATGAAAAAGTAACTGAATGACACATTTTGCACATTCTGCCTAACATCTCCTTTTGTAAGTCATATAGATAAGAAACAAAATAAAGGTAAGTGATAAGATGCTTTGGATAAACTATTTTATTCACAACATAATGTCTTAAAATACCTTATAGGGTTATGATAATCAAAACAGCCCTGAGCTAGATCAAGCTTTGATCTCTGCAAACCAAACTGTCACTTTAATGAAATTATTATTTTTTCCCACTAATAAAAATATTTTATCATTAGCTAGCTCACACTGGAGAGCTGCTTTATAACAGAAAATCAAGTTGTAATTCTAACTGAAAGCGACACTGACTTTCATGTTTTTCCATGTTTAATACCGTAAAGCTGCTTCAATTAAGGCTATCTATTGCATAAAGCACTATATAAATAAACATAATGTGACCGAACTCTACTGGAGTAATGTTCCGTTACTGAACTGCAGAGCTCATGCAAACATCCACATCGTTGTAATCAGATGCATTTTTAACTGTTGCTTTCACATTGCTGTCAGTTTTTGTTGTTTATTTCGTTACTGAGAGGAAAGCGCGCAATATATATTTACATATTCATCCAAACGCCGCTCAAGTTTGGATGCATTTGCTCCGAAGTGCTGTGTGTGTTCTTCTCTTGATCTGCATCCAGGAGGGCTGAACTAGGGTCTTGCGCTACAGCGCCACACTGGTCAAACCGCAGTATTGCAGGCTCTTACATTAGGTCATATGAGATCAAACGACTACTCGACAACAAAAATATTTGTCGACAATTTTTTATTGTCGACGTTGTCGATAATGTCGACTAATCGTTGCAGCCCTATTTGTTAACTACCAAATCAGTGAACATAATTATTTAAATAATGAGGTGTGTATAAGTTGTTGTAAAGCACCGCAGCTAGCTTGTAAGCATTAGCAATATATTTTTAAAAACCGTGTAAAAACGTTACCATATGAGAAGGCATAGCTGGTAAGTTAACCTCATTTTGCTATTATTATCACCATCAAGTCTAGTTACAGCTTAGTGACATTGTTTGCAGAACTAATTGGTATTTTTTTGTCATGTGGTGTGTTTATAAGGCTTTGGATGACAGGAGTGTGAAGATCTGAAGCAGTGAAGGCCAGCTGTTATGAGCCACCTCTACTGGACTGCAGCTTCCACTCCTAATGGAGATGGAGATGTGATGGAGGTCAAGTGGGAAAGCATGGTCAGCAGTGAATGTGATCTAAACTTGTGTTTGCTTCTCCCAGCATATGCATCAGCCCTCATGGAGTCTCTGAGAGAGGAATACTGCAGGTCACCACAGGCTCCACGAGAACGCAGCACTGTCTTGTCTTCCACTACACCTGCTCCTCTTTCCAGATCCCTCCAGAGGATCAACAAGATCAGGCTGTTGGCGTGTATCTAGCACAGCAGTCATGATTTAACACACATCAACAACACATTAGTGTGATACCTAGACTGAAAGATTGTTAAATGTTTTTTAAATGTGTCAGATGTTATATTTTTCTTTTGGTAGTGTATGTTTGGTACATCTACATAATATATATATATATATATTAACAGTTGAAATGTTGTGTTTTGAGTTGGGTATTAACAGTGCTATGAAATAATATTTGTTATGATTTAGTGCTGTATAAATAAAACTGAATTGAATTAACCATAAATGCAGATCTGCTTGATTGTAATTATTTTTATTGTCACCAAAATGGGGCCATTCAAAACCTTTATAAAGTCCCCCTTCCTCTGTAAATGGTCTTCTAATGGCTGACACAACACATGCAGGTAAGGGCTGCCCAGAATACCATAGGCCCAGCAGACAACTTGCCTGTATGCTGTCAATATTGATTGTGTTATACCAATGGCATCAAAAAGTGTGACTTACAGGTAGTTGTGACCTACCTTAATATTGGCAACTTGTAATTGAAAAAACAATTATTCAGATTGTTTTAATATTCAAATCTTAAATTTACTATGTATTTATACATACAAGTATTTAGCTCAGAGTAATAAATGATCTCTACCCTAAACACACTCGCGTCTGCTGGCCTGGAGATGTCTATGCTCCTGTCTGAAGTGCATATAGGTTATCTGTAGCACATGCGGGTTCAGACAGCAAGCCTCAAAGCCTGGGTGCAGAGTCAGACACTGCACATCAAGTGTGGGGGTCACATTCTCCACTAAGACCCAGTCCTCAGCTGTGACCATAGCCTTGCATTTACAACCCCAAATCAGAAAAAGTTGGGACAGTATGGAAAACGCAAATAAAAAAAGAAAGTAGTGATTTCTAAATTTACTTTGACTTGTATTTCATTGCAGACAATATGAACACAAAATATTTCATGTTTTGTCTGGTCAACTTCATGTCATTTGTAAATATACATCCTTTCCTGTCATTCAGACCTGCAACACATTCCAAAAAAAGTTGGGACAGGAGCAATTTAGGACTAGTAATGAGGTAAATTGGTTAAATGATGTGATTTGAAACAGTTGATGTCAACAGGTGATTGTAATTATGATTTGGTACAAAAGCAGCATCCAAGAAAGGTCTAGTCCTTTAGGAGCAAAGATGGGCCGAGGATCGCCAGTTTGCCAACAAATACGTGAGAAAATTATTGAAATGTTTAAAAACAATGTTCCTCAAAGAAAGATAGGAAGAGATTTGGATATTTCACCTTCAACAGTGCATTACATAATTAAAAGATTCAAGGAATCTGGAGTAATTTTAGTGCGTAATGGACAAGGTCACAAGCCTAAGCTGAACAACCATGATCTCCGATCCCTCAGGCGGCACTGCATCAAGAATCGTCATTCATCTATAAGCGATATCACCACATGGGCTCAGGACTACTTTGGCAAACCTTTGTCAAGTACCACAATACGTAGTTACATCCACAAATGCAGTTAAAACTGTACTGTGCCAAAAGGAAGCCCTATGTTAACAGTGTCCAGAAGCGCCGTCGACTTCTCTGGGCTCGGAGGCATCTGGGATGGACCATCACACAGTGGAAACGTGTACTGTGGTCAGATGAATCAGTATTTCAGGTATTTTTTGGGAGGAATGGACGCCGTGTGCTCCGGACCAAAGAAGAAAAGGATCATCCAGACTGTTACCAGCAACAAGTCCAAAAGCCAGGGTCTGTCATGGTATGGGGCTGTGTCAGTGCCCTTGGCAAAGGTAACTTGCACTTCTGTGATGACACCATTAATGCTGAAAAGTACATAGAGATTTTGGAGTACAAATATGCTGCCTTCAAGAAGACATCTTTTCCAGGGACGTCCATGCATATTTCAACAAGACAATGCAAAACCACATTCTGCACACATTACAAAGTCCTGGCTGCAGAGGAAGAGGGTACGGATACTTGACTGGCCTGCCTGCAGTCCCGACCTGTCTCCAATAGAGAATGTGTGGCGCATTTTGAAGCACAAAATGCGACAACGAAGACTCCGTACTGTTGCCCACCTTAAGACTTGTTTGCAGGAAGAATGGGACAAAATTACACCTGAAACACTTCATCACTTGGTGTCTTCAGTCCCTAAACGTCTTTTAAGTTTTGTGAAAAGGAATGGCAACATTACAAAGTGGTAAATGCTTTACTGTCCCAACTTTTTTTGGAATGTGTTGCAGGTCTGAATGACAGGAAAGGATGTATATTTACAAATGACATGAAGTTGACCAGACAAAACATGAAATATTTTGTGTTCATATTGTCTGCAATGAAATACAAGTCAAAGTAAATTTAGAAATCACTACTTTCTTTTTTTATTTGCGTTTTCCATACTGTCCAAACTTTTTCTGATTTGGGGTTGTACCACACAAACACTTAATTAAACAAAAACATGTTTATCTCTCTCTCCTGCGGTGATGAGAAACCGCTATATCACGTAACGTTAGTGTCGGATATTAACGAGCGTGACACGCCTGATCAACGCTTATTAGTTTCTGTTACTGGTAAGTATCAATAATCATAGATGACCAATACTAGCTTTGCTATTGCCTGATTACATATCGTTAGCTAATGTGTGTATATCTGTAAACTAACACTGGTCTCTCACCAAGACACCTGCCCTGTTCTCCTCACACATCAACTCAATTTGTCTCCTCTGACCGTTGTTCTGTCTAATCCTGGCCTGTCCCTGCTCTCTTGGCTGCATAGCAGGCTCATAATTGTATCTGTGGTCCGTCATACGAGTGTAAATAAGCATTTAAAATCGCGATCCATTGTTTTCCTATGGTTAAAATGGACCGCTCTCCCCTTTTGATGCTTCACTTCCGGTTATGGCGGTTTTCAGATGCGGAAGTAAAATTCTCTCACAAAAACGACTCCAGAAGCCTTAATAGCATATTTTAAAGTAGATTTTAAAGAAAATCTAGTTCCTACATTATTTTTCTATACATTGACTCACTGGGGTCTCTAACCTGCAATATGCCCTTTAATATTTTAACTAATTGCAAAAGCTGAATAATCAATCAAAATCTACTGATTAATCAGTGAAATAATCATTTGTTGCAGCCCTATCAGCCAATCGGTCCAGTAATCGTCTTTTTGTTCTTCCAACATAAAACACCTTACATTGAGGACATTCTAGTCTATAAATAACATGGGTAGTTTGACAATGAATAAAATGTCTAATACATTGGTCTCAAACTTAATTCCTGGAGGGCCACAGCTCTGCACAGTTTAGCTCCAACCCTAATCAAACACACCAGATCCAGATAATCAAGGTCTTTAGGATTATTAGAGACTTCCAAGCAGGTGTGATTCGGAGCTGGTTGGAGCTAAACTGTGCAGAGCTGCGGCCCTCCAGGAATTGAGTTTGAGACCAATGGAATAGAATAAACCTTATTTGTACTTTCATCTAAGAATGTTTTACCTTGTACCACATTATCACAATGGTTACAGTGATGAGCCCTTAGGTTTATTCCCAACCAAGAACTTACCCCGTTAGGTGGTAAATAACTACGTACTAATTTGTCCCCTAAGGTTGTGCATTTTCTAAAACTAATCAGTGGATTATCTGGAAATATGTTTCTCAGCAATTCATCACTTTGTAGAATACCCCAATTTGTTTTCGAATAATTTATTTAATTTTCTCAGCATTTGTACTATATTTTATTACAAAATAGACTTTAAGATTTTCTCTTATTTTTCTTTGTAACAAATTGTCCCTTGTCATATTTTTTGCCCGTATCTTAGTTTTTTGAATAGTTTCAAACTTGTAAATACCCTCTATTTAAAAATATTTTTTCTAGACTCTTAGCTTTATTTTCAAAATCTTGCTCTTTATCACAAATCCTACGTAACCTTTGAAACTACCCCAAAGATATATTATTTATCAACTTGGGAGGGTGAAAACATTTAGCATGGAGGATGGTATTTCTGTCTGTGGGCTTTCTAAAAATTGATGTAAAAATCCATCTTTATCTTTAGTAATTTCCAAGTCCAAAAAGTTATTTGTTATATTATAAAGATAATTTCACATTGGGATTGGTATTATTAAGATATTGATGAAATGAAATCTTCCTCTGAACCTGAAAAAAAATTGAATGACATCAATGTAACGTCCCCACCAAATAATATTATGCAAGCAAGGATTTGATCCAGAGTTCAGTACATTATCTTTTTCCCATTCTCCTAAAAACAAGCCAGCATAGGAAAGGCTATAACATCCCCCATAGCACATCCTTTTAGTTGTTTAAAAATCTTATCCTGAAAGATGAATATATTGTTGTTAAGAGTTCATTTTGTTAAATTTAATAACTCAGAAGGTGGTAACTCAGTTTCAGGTCTACTATTCATAAAATATTCCAAGACCAACAATCCATTCTCATGGATAATGTTTGTATAAAAAGACTCAACATCTATGGTTACCATATAGGTGGAATCACACATGTTATTCAACTCTTGAATCTTTCTCAATACATCAGTAGTGTCTTGAATATATGCTGGTAATGATTGCAAAAAAGGTTTGATAAAATAGTCAATATATTTGGAAACTGGTTCAGGTAAACTACCATTCCCACTAATCACTGGTCTACCAGAAGGGTTCTCTAAATTCTTATGGATTTTAGGGAGCATATAAAATGAAGCCAAGCAAGAGTTTTTGTTCCATAAAAAAATCAAATACATTTTTTGAAATCCAACCATTATCCAATCCTTGTTGCAACAATTGGTCTAGTTCTGACTTAAGGCTATCTGTTGGGTCAAATGTAAGCCTTTGATAATATTCTCTGTTCTCCAATTGTCTATTAGCCTCTTCGATATATTTATTGTTCCCCCAAATTACAATTGCACCTCCTTTGTCAGCTTTTAGTTCACCCCAAAATTAAAATTCTATCATTAATTACTCATGTTGTTCTAAACCCACAAGACCTTCGTTCATCTCCGGAACACAAATTAAGATATCTTTGATGAAATTGGAGAGCTATCTGACCCTGCATAGACAGCAACGCAACGCAACTGAAATGTTCCCAGGTCCAGAAACGTAAATACATCGGTAAAACAATCCATGTGACATCAGTGGCTCAACTTCAGTTTTGCGACGCTACGAGAATACTTTTTTTGCGCTAAGAAAACAAAAATAACAATTTACTCAACCATTCTTCTCCCCCAAGTTACGTCTTTCACCATTTTGGAGAGTATCACAATGCATACGTATGCTTTTGCCTAAATGTAAACAACGTTTATTACGCAGCTTTTGTTCATGTGCATGCTTCCACTGATTGTGTCAAATACGTTCTTGGGTACACTTGGGGGAGAAGAATGGTTGAGTAAATTGTTATTTTTGTTTTCTTTGCGCAAAAAAAGTTTTCTTGTAGCTGCTGCTCTCGAAACGCTCTTGCGGTACTTTGATGCCACACGTGACAGTGATGTGGAGTCGGACAGATTTTCTAACCGGCATGCACTGCTTCAAGTCAGCCACCGATCGGTTTTATGGCGCTGCATGAAGTCGAACACACCTACTGCTTTCACCTGTGCTAAGCTGCTTGTTTGCTCTCCCTGAAGAAGGCATGTGCCGAAACGCGTTGGAGAGTTTTTAGACTTTTTGGATGTAGCCATTTGATAATAAAGGCTTTTTAATTCACAAGAGTGCCATGGTCATTCTGAAGTATTCATTGATGGACTATGATAAAACCTAGACCAGAGAGCACCTTGGCCCTACAACACCAGGACCCCAAGACGCACTCTTGGGTTTGTTTGAAGACTAATATTTGATGGTGAATTTTTTTTTTTTATATCAAATCATTTTTAATGTTTACAATATTTTATTTACATAATTTCTGCACTTTAAAGGACTGTTGTTGCTAGCTGCTAAGGTCCGACTCTCTAACCATTAGGCCACGACTTCCCCCTGATAGAATATACTGTATTATTAATATTAGTATCATTAATATTATTTATGTATGTATGTAGTTATCGGCCTGGTGTTATGTCTTGTAGCCTCCAATAGGGTTTACATGTTTTGTCAATTATGTTTGTTTTATTGACGTGAAATTGTAGTAAAAATGTGACAGTGCTCTAACAACAGTTATTGCTGAATACACTAATAAATGACAATTGACATAGAACATGAATAAATAAAACAAATTATAAACAAAAGAGATGTATGCCTAATGAGGGCCAAGTTCCAGTGAAATATCTTCACAATTCTCAGTGATGTCTTTAAGTCCATCATTTTGGTGTAATTGAGTGCAGTT
Organism: Aspiorhynchus laticeps; assembly: GCA_023376895.1. Classification (NCBI taxonomy): domain Eukaryota; kingdom Metazoa; phylum Chordata; class Actinopteri; order Cypriniformes; family Cyprinidae; genus Aspiorhynchus; species Aspiorhynchus laticeps. The sequence continues at coordinate 35,687 of JALXFT010002016.1, read as the reverse complement.
TCTCTCTGCAGATGATGAGGTTGTGGGATGAATATGGATCATAAATTCAATATCTCTTACTTACTTAGTGGAGAAGTACCGGTACTTTGGTAGAAACCTAAACATAGGAGCCTGATAAAAAAGTTAATTCTAAAGAAAAACTTCAGACAGACTTTGAGGCTTTTGCCATAAATAAATAAATGCATACACACACACACATTTGTTGTTAAAAAAGATATACATGCTGTACCGTCATGTACATACCAATGGCATCCAGTCCCAGGTTCTTCCTCCACACAGGCCCCACAAAAAAAAAAAAAAAACGTGAGTTTAGAAGTTCTTTCATAAGAAGGGTCAGAAATTCTCTGGTGGGTCCACCACTGTCCACTGCTCCTTCACCTTGACCATACGTGTCTACAAACACCACATCCAGTTTGAATTTTGGGTTGAACTGCGTCCTTCTAACTGCCCTAAAAGCACATTCTAGGACGTCTCCCCTCACAACATTGATTTGATTAGCTGTGGGTGGCAGTTCCTCAAAATTAACTCTTGACTGCAGAGTGCGGCGTACCATCCTCAGGTCAGACTCAGACAATAAAGGACTTCCTGGTGGAGTCCGTGGAGGAGACCCTGGAGAAGCCTGTGGTGGAGACTGTTGGTGGCAGTTCCTCAAAATTAACTCTTGACTGCAGAGTGCGGAGTACCACCCTCAGGTCAGACTCAGACATCAAAGGACTTCCTGATGGAGTCTGTGGAGGAGACCATGGTGGAGACCCTGGAGAAGCCCGTGGTGGAGACTGTAATTTAAGCAATTTAGCAAATTTCTATCATAAAGATGGGGCCAAACATTACAGATTAAGTGCAATTAAACATTAGATAAACAATTGTTTGCTCTTGACGTAAAGTGTAAAAACAATCGTCAGGCCGCTGGCGCCCACTGCTGGCATTTGTTATAATACATAAAATACATAAGTTTATTGTTTATACATTTCTTAATATATTTTAATTGAGTTGTTCAATAAAACAATAGTTATACCATGAAAAGGTAATGAGTCCAGAAACACAAGTCCGGACATTCTCAGAAAATAGAAATTGATAGAAAACATCTGCAATATACATGTGAACAAATCAACTGCCATTTTTAATTGTATGTTTTTTTCTCCAGGCCAAAACGATGCCCTCATTAGTAATGAATGTCAACTATTTATTTCATTGATGCTAAATAGCAAATTAAATTTTAACCTTAGTTGGGAACTCTGTCATTGAACACTTGGGTTACTGTAGTATAATTCTTCATGTCTGTAGAGGCATATCATTTACATGGGCATGTAGGCTGTGCTTTGTCATTGTTCTGCCTTGTCCTTAAGAAGGTGGAGCTCAGATCAACTGCTCATTTATCAAGATGGATTGACAAGTTTGCTCCGCAGGCTTATTGCGGCTTTATAGCTGTCCTGGCAAATGCAAAACGAATGTAGCTGTCATTCTTCTGGGCTGGCGATGAGGTCGCTAGTGGGCGTTCTCACGTTGACAGCAAATCAGTTTTCTTGCAACTAAATACAAACATTTGAGGTAAAAGACTAAACATAATATAAATATCAGGGCTCGCAAAATCGCTAGCCTGACGTCCCGGGGCTATTGTGTTTTCCAGTCGGGCTACCAAAATGTATCACTGCCCTGCCCGACGGGCTACCTCCCCGCGGGTTCTTAAAAACTCCTAAAGTGAGTTGTATCAAACTTAAGGCCATAAAAAGTTTTAAATATGTTAAATGGTATAAGAAATGTAATTATATTTTCAAGAGTTCTACAGTTGGGGACGGAAAGACAAGAGTCACGATACTGGATTCAACTTCAAAAGGCAATGATGTCATTGAATAAATATGAGCTGCACTTTAAGTCAAAACGCAGCAAGCGGATGTCTTTATTTGAATGTATCTGAAGGGAACCGACTGTCCTCAGAAACGTGTTGTTGGCCATTTAATTTCCTTTGAGCTATAATTCCTGATTAAGCAGCTTTTATGAGCGCGGAGCTGCTTTGTGTCCAATCGTTACCGGGGAAACCGCAATATTTCAGCGCACCTAAAGCGCCACCTCATGGCAGAGAATGAATGCCATTTATGGTCAGATCAATGCAAATATCAACTCCGCAAACACAGAGTTCTACATGAGAAAGAAGTTAATGTGCCTTCTAAACAATTAAGACAGTAATATTTATACGTTTTAAATTAACAATTTATATGCTTGATTTATCCCTTTTCATAAAAATGGTCTAAAGGCTGAAATGCTGTTGTATAAGATTTTTGTTTTTGTGAAAACCTGTTTCTGAACTGTAAATCATGTAATTTTATGGCTCAATACTCTGTCACCATAGACATTGTCCAACCCCGCTCACACTGTGTTCATTTTACTTGTGCAGCTCTTAAAATGGATCATAAATTGCCTTAAATTTATTTTTAAAAATTATGCAGATACCCTGTAAAGAGTGAAATAAAATTCCTTCCTTCCTTCATATTTGTTGATATTTGTGTATTGAAAATATTTTTGATTGATTTAAACTCCTGTCTGATTTTCTATATATATATATATATAAATAAAAAAAATTATAAAGGTCTTTTTTTTATTTGGGCTAGTTAAATTAATTTTCGGGCTACCAAAATCTGAAGAGTACCTGCCCGAAGGGCTACCAGCGATTTTTAAATTTTGCGAGCCCTGAATATAAATTGAATCCATACGTAAAAACAAAAATGAATGATGATGGCAAGGATCAGCCTCATTTCTGTCACTGCTGAGCTGAGAGGAGAATGATCACATGAGCTCTATCTTCTTTCCCAGTGACTGTCGTTCTTTCCTATTGGCTGTCAATCCTGAAAGTCGCTCTTCATTTGCATAAAGTTGAAGGATTCTGAACTTTGTCGCGTCGCTGGACATGCCCCATCTGTAACCAACGGTCGCTGTCGCTTGTGTCGCCGGAAATCGGCAGCTTTCCACTGAAATGAATGGGATGGTGTCCCACTTCCTGCACTTGAGTCCTCGCCTCATCTCTGTCATGGTCCGTGTGGAGACATGAGGCGAGGACTCAAGTGCAGGAAGAAATGGCCTTTTAATGATAAATAAAACAAAACAACAACAAAATTACCCGGAGGGTGGAAAAAAGGCAAGGCAAGGCAAAACAGGAACCGACAGTGCACATACATACAAACAACGAACCAGCACAGGACTGCAAACACTGGGAGACTAAGTAGGGCAGGTAATCGGGGAGACACAGGTGTGTAATAACTAGCTCAGAATCTTAGGGAATTGGATCTGAACGATCCAGTTCGATTTGATTGAACTGATTCAAAATTTATAGTTCACACTTCATCAACTATTCGTCCAGCGTCTTAGTCGAATTTAGTGTATCTTACCATTTCGTTTCATGTCGGCGCACGTGATTAACCGCTCACGTGTGACGCGCTCATATGGCAAGGCGTCGTTCTCTATTATAGATCCTTGGTGCAGGCACCATTCACACAAAACACACTTTTGTGTTGACAAAGATACGACGCGGGCAGTGGAATAGGACAAAATGCCAGAAGATGGGAGTGAACATGAGACACTGCAAGAGACGCGAGTGCATTGCAACAGTCAAACACGTCCATGTGTTTATTGTTAATAGTCTACTGGTGTTATACCTTCAGAAGTCAGAAAGAGCTTTATTACCAAGTATGTTTACACACAAGGAATTTGACTTGAGCTTCCAGTGCAGAAGAAAGTGTAGACAGTGCAAACTAGTGCAGCAGATATAGGAATTACACAGCAAAGATGGAGTATATCAGTCGGGGCAGTCGTGGCCTAATGGATAGCGAGTCGGACTTGTAAGCGGAAGGTTGTGGGTTCGAATCTCAGGTCCGGCAGGGATTGTTGGTATCCTCCTTCAATACCATGACTGAGGTGTCCTTGAGCAAGGCACCGAACCCCCAACTGCTCCCCGGGCGCTGTAACATGGCGGAGGGAAAATCTTGTTGAGCACCTCGATCGGTCCCGATGTTCGGCGCGGATTATCTGGTAATGTGAGGCATTCACAGATCGAACCTTGCACCTGCCGATCTGCTCGTACACAAATCGGGGCCACCCCGATCATATCAAACATGTTTGATATTTAAGATTTAAATCGGGATGATGATGGCTGAGTACGTCAGTACTTTCACAATAGCCAATGCGCGACCGCAAAACAGCTGCTGCACAGGTCCGTTGAAGAGTGGAGATGGAGGAAACGCAGTGGCGGCGCTAGTGCGGGGCTTGACGGGGCTATAGCCCCATCAGAAACTTGCTTAGCCCCGGCACAGCCCCCCATGGATTTCCAAATGATTTTCCTGTTTTTTTTTACTCTCGGTGTCACTCTCATTAACATTGAAAAAGAAACATTAAAAACTTAAGAGTGCCTAATATGTGGCCTATAAACAATTGATAATATGGGGGAGCAACGCAACTCAAGCAAGCAACGCGCAAACTTTGCGCAAGACGGTGAACGTCAGTCAATTCACTATAGAGAAAGTGAAAGTAAAAAAAAATAAAAAACTGACGGCTAACGCTGCATTAATGGCACAAATTCTCTCTGAGACAACGAGAGACGAATCTACTTTAACATATGCTGATAACAGTATATAACTGTCTTAAACTGTCTCTTGTGGCTCGTATAGTGAAAAACATGAGAAGAAACTTTATTTCGCGTTAAACAGGTTGTTTTTGAAAATCGGTGCATGAAATAAAGCTGCTCTGAGTTTTCATTGATGACTGCAGTGTTAATAATAATAATTATAGGCCTATAATTCATTTTATAAATTAATAGACCTGTTTAAAAAAAAAAACTTTTTAAAAACATTTTCAATGATGAGTAGGCTAAGCTAATTTTATTATCCTCACAGCGCATCATGCGGTGATGCGCCATGAAATTATTGCGGGGCAATAATTTCATGTAATTTAATAATAAAAGTAATCTAATAATAACATGCCTAATAGTAAGAGGAATGTAACAGGCCTACATTAATTGGAAATGCTAAATCCTCTTAATATTGCCAATTTTTGATGCATTTGACAATATCTCTGCCTATCATCTACACATGATGCAAATCAGCATGGGGAGGTTATTACCCGCAATGTGTGCCAGTGTGGAAATAGGTTTATGAATTGTCGGCACTATGGTTAGAATTTACCATGTTTTCCTAACATTTGGCATTGAGTGACTGACTCTTGATGGTCAGACAAAAATCACTAGATGTGTGTAAAAAAATAAATAAAGATAACTTAAATAAATAAATAAAACAATGAAAAAATAAAAAAATCCCAACTTTCTCTCTTTTCTATATTCGTTCATAAATTATATTACTTTGTAAGTGTCATATTTGGCAGTTGGCAGTAGTATATTAATAACTGGCATATGAGAAGTTTAATACCACAGGAAAAAAGGTAAATATGCCTTTTTCAAAGCTGCTGTACATAAAAAACTGATAGCTAAAGTTAGGCGTTCATTACTCTATCAATTTAATTCGTTTTTTTAGCACCCCCTCTGAACTGTTAAGAACCAGCCCCCCCCCCAGGCACCCCCAACAAAAAAATCCTGGAGCCGCAACTGAGGAAACGGCTTCTTGAAGTTTTGTAGTAACACTGTCTGTATAATGTGTCGAAAACGTATAACAACCGTAAGGAGAAAAAGAAGCGCCGGGGTGAAATCACCTGATTTTTGAACGTACAGGGTGAGTGCAGAAAGCTGCTAGCTAACATATGTAAACATTACTGACAAGCTGCTGCGTGAGATCACGTGAGGCGCTCCGTCTGGCATGATAATCTTAATAATATCTTGTAGTGTGTGATGCGCCACGATATTCAAATCTTGTAGTGTGTGCATGTTTAAGATTTGAGGGAAGAGAATCTGCGAAGATTCTCCTTATGTGTGTGCTGCAGCCAGATTTCATAATCGGTTAGGATTTTAAAAATCCTGTAGTGTGAGCCAGGCTTTAATCGCGTGAGAGAGAGAACGAACATTCTACAGTAAGGTCAGACATGAGCTGAGAGAAATTGAGATAATAATTTAAAAAATATCTTCAAAAAGTAGTAGATTCAACACAAAACAACATCTAGACAAATCTTTTGTTGAATTTTGTATTTTTGGACTTTTTTTTATTTTTTTAAACCGCACTTGAATCGGAGGGAAGTTCAGGAGAACCAAATCACAGCTAATCACAGGATAACTGTCTTCAAAAGAAGATATTCATGTTGGAAAAGATAACATCAAACAACAGAAAACAACAACTAAGAGAAAAACCTTACAGAAGAAGAAATGTAAAGACATTTTAAATAAGACTGCTATTTCATAGCTCTCTGTGAGCTTTTAATTAGAAGAACAACACAGAGAGACATTTTGGACACAACTGGACACAATTTTTTTTTAATCAGTATAAGTTATTTTTTCCTACATTTTGACTTATTTTTCATTTTTAATAACTTTGTATCCTGACCAAGACAAAAATAGACAAAACACTGGCAGTTAATTCAGTTGATTGTTTACATTCTAAATCAACCATGGCCAGTGCAGCATCTTGGCCCCGCCCCTTCATCTACCCTCAGAAGAGTTCTGAGAAATTTAAGCAGCTCCTCAGACAGAAGCAGATGAAGGAAACACCGGAAACACTGTTTGTTGACCAAGACCACAGTGTCCTGACTAACCTGCTCTTCTACTCTGAACACAGCCTTTTATGGCACACCGCTTTCTGTCAGCATTTTCCCTTCACCAAGAAAAGAGGCATCTGTAAAGGCAGACAAATCCTAGTATTTGAAGATACAAGAGCTACGCAGCGGCAGTTCGATGACCACAAAACCTTGCAGCTGCTGAACTCGACCAGATAAGAAGTCTGCTGAACACCGTCTGCTCCAGACTCATGATATAACTCATACATACAGGTATGTACATATACACACACACTTTACAGACAAACCAATTCATGAAGTCTTTTAAAATCAGTTGTTGGAATATACAGGGTCTGCACTCTTCTACTTTCGGTAACAAGTCTGCAGACCAAGACTTACTCAGCAGTGTAACAGATATGGACATTTGTATCTTTCATGAAACGTGGTGTCGCAGTAATGAGGCTCTACATTGTCCAATAGGATACAAAGAGATTATTGTTCCTTCATTAAAAAATTCTAAAATAAAATATGGCCATGACTCAGGTGGAATACTTATTTGGCACAAAGACTATTTGAAGCACTTGATAAAAATTGTTAAAATTGAAAATTCATCTATTTGGCTTGAAGTGAAATCAGTCATATCACAGCATAGTCTTTAACTCTGTGCACTCTATATTCCACCTCATGACTCGCCCTATTACAAAGAGCAAAGCTTTCTAAACTTACAAACTGACATCTTGCACTTTCAGTCAAGAGGACATATTCTCATATGTGGAGACTTAAACGCCAGGACCGGAAGAGAAATTAATTATGTAAATATTGTAGATAATAATCACATATCCAACGACAGATCACACCAAGAAACAGCTATGATAGTTTGGTCAACACCAATGGACAACAAGTGTTAAAACTTTGTAAAGGTTTAGGGCTACACATCATTAATGGCAGAACCAGAGGAGATAGTTTAGGTAGATTCACCTATATTGCTCCAGATTAGGAGCCAGTGTAGTTGATTATTCAATTACAGACATTGACCCCAATTTTATTAATGCCTTTATAGTTAGACCTCAACTTTCCATTTCTGATCACTGCCAAACAGTCCTTTACCTGAAACAGTCATGTGACAGGGTCAGTCCTCCTCCCCTCAAACATGAAAAACTGTTCCATTTAAAACCAAAACTCAGTTGGAACCAATCTCATGCTGAAAAATTCAAAGAAAACATGAACAGCTCTGTTATACTAAAAATGCTGGACGACTTCATGTCCACAGATTTTACTCCAGATACTAATGGAATAATCTCAGCAACATCCAATCTTAATTATATATTTCAAACTTTGGCCACTATATCTAACATTAAACAACCAAACAAACATAGAATAAACAAACAAAAAAGAATATGTGGTTTGATAATGAATGCAATTGTCTCAGAAAAGACCTTCGACAACTTTAACAAAAAGCATAAAGAACTGGCCAATCAGACGCTACGGCTCGCCTACTCCATCTGTTTGAAAAATTATTAAAAGCTCATTTGCAACAAAAGAGATCAATATTATGAAGCTAAAATCGATGAATCAATAGACCAAAACAATTTCTGGAATTTTTTTAAAAAAATTGAAAGCCCCAAATCAAACACATCACTCTTACTTTAAAACTATTTACCAAAAACTTGAACCAGACCTCAACCAGCCCCAGACAAAAACAAAGAGAAAACTAGAAGATTTACAGAAAACAATTAAAAATTAACAAAACCCATTGGACATCTGTTATCAGAAATAACAGAGCACATTAAAAATCTCAAATTAAAGAAGGCATGTGGACAAGACAACATCAGTAATAAAATGCTCAAACTCAGCAGCCCTTACATAATTCAAGCTCTGGCAAAATTATTCAATCTGATTTTATCCTCTGGTGACTTCCCTGAGACCTGGTCTGAAGGACTGATCACTCCTATATATAAAAAAGGAGATAAATTCGATCCCAGTAATTACCGTGGTATTTGTGTGGGCAGTAACCTAGCAAAACTTTTCTGCAATATAATAAACAACCGCATAGTGACATTTCTTACAAGACGCAACATCCTAAATAAATCACAAATTGGCTTTTTACCAAAGCAACGTACATCCGACCACATCTATTCTCTCCACACTCTAATTAACAAAAATCTGAAGGGCAAAAAAAGAAAAATCTTTACATGTTTTGTTGATTTTAAAAAAAGCTTTCGACTCTATTTGGCATGATGGTTTACTATACAAATTATTACAAATTGGCATTGGTGGAAAAACATATGATGTTATACAATCCATGTATAAAAACAGTAAATGTGCGGTCAAAATTGGGAATCTCAGAAGTGCGTTCTTCCAGCAGGGTCGTGGAGTGAGGCAGGGATGCAGTCTGAGCCCAACCCTGTTTAACATCTACATCAACGAGCTGGCAGAATCTCTGGACCGCTCCGGCAGCATCCCGGGCCTCACTCTGCACGACTCTGAAGTCAAATGCCTGCTGTATGCAGATGACCTGGTTCTGCCGAGGGTCTCCAGCACAGCCTGGCCCTGCTGGAACAGTACTGTGAGGAATGGGCTCTGACGGTCAACCTGTACAAAACCAGAGTCATGGTGCTCCAGAAGAAGGCCAGGTCTCAGGGAAGCAGATACCAGTTCAGTTACGGAGGAGAAGTCCTGGAGCACAGCACCAGCTACACTTACCTGGGCATCCAGATCTCTGCATCTGGGGGCTTCAGTCTGGCTGTGAAGGCCTTGAATGAGAAGGCCCGGAGGGCATTTTATGCCATCAAATCACGGTTTGGCCAATTAAAATTACCAATTAAAACATGGATTAAATTATATCACGCAATCATTAAACAAATTCTACTGTACGGGAGTGAAATTTGGGCACCAGTAATACATTTTAAAAATTGGGATAAAAGTTCAATAGAAAAACTACAACTAGAAATGATCAAAAACATTTTAGGGGTCCATAGAGGTACGTCCAGTGATGCCTGCAGAGCTGAATTAGGCTTATACCCACTGAAGATTGAGATCCAGAAGAGATGTGTTCAGTTCTGGCATCACCTCCATCAGTCTGATCCTGATTCAATCCGATATAAAGCCCTCCTCGCCAATGAAACCTCAGCAGAATCTCATCCTCTAAACACACTCGCTCTTCAGCTAGTCCATAAAACCCAGCTCCTCACTGACTACAGCTACAACCCCAAAACCATTATTAAAGAAATTGACAAAAATCTAAAAGACACTCATGATGAATCTCTAAAAATACACTTTGACCTACAAAATCAACTCCGATGCTACTCAACCCTAAACAGAACCACTAAATTTGCCAATTATTTATTGATTAAACCATTTAAAGAAAGACAAATCCTCTCCAAATACAGATTAAGTGACCATGATTTAGAAATAGAGAGGAAGACATAGACAAACATGGACAGAGCGAGAGCAGAGGATCTGTAGACACTGTGATCTACAGCAAATAGAGGACGGGAAACACTTTCTGCTGATTTGTCCTAAATATCACAATGTGAGGGAAACATTTCTCCCCAGATTTGAAGCACTGATTCCATCATTTACTGAACTTAGTGATACTGAGAAAATGCCCTTCTTACTTGGAGAAGATGATAACAGCTGCACTAGCTGGAAAAATGTATTAACCAGTCACAATGTTAGATGTTAAACACGATTAACTTGAAATTGACTTACTTTATCTCTTCATTTATTTAAATGTATTTTATTTATTATTATTTATGTTAATGCTTTGGCAACATTGTGTTACACAGTCATGCTAATAAAGCTGAATCGAATAGAGAGAGAGAGACACAGAGGGTCACATCACAGCTGAGTGTACAGCCCGTCAGAAATCGTCTTAATTGCAGTTTGTTTGCAAACACATACGCTCATAGTGTCTGTCATGCGACTGTTCCCCTCTCGGGCTTGAACTGATGGTAAAACTAACTACAACCCCAAATCAGAAAAAGTTGGGACAGTATGGAAAACGCAAATAAAAAAAGAAAGTAGTGATTTCTAAATTTACTTTGACTTGTATTTCATTGCAGACAATATGAACACAAAATATTTCATGGTTTGTCTGGTCAACTTCATGTCATTTGTAAATATACATCCTTTCCTGTCATTCAGACCTGCAACACATTCCAAAAAAAGTTGGGACAGGAGCAATTTAGGGCTAGTAATGAGGTAAATTGGTTAAATAATGATGTGATTTGAAATAGTTGATGTCAACAGGTGATTGTAATTATGATTTGGTACAAAAGCAGCATCCAAGAAAGGTCTAGTCCTTTAGGAGCAAAGATGGGCCGAGGATCGCCAGTTTGCCAACAAATACGTGAGAAAAGTATTGAAATGTTTAAAAACAATGTTCCTCAAAGAAAGATAGGAAGAGATTTGGATATTTCACCTTCAACAGTGCATAACATAATTAAAAGATTCAAGGAATCTGGAGGAATTTCAGTGCGTAAAGGACAAGGGTGCAAGCCTAAGCTGAACAACCGTGATCTCCGATCCCTCAGGCTGCACTGCATCAAGAATCGTCATTCATCTATAAGAGATATCACCACGTGGGCTCAGGACTACTTTGGCAAACCTTTGTCAAGTACCACAATACGTAGTTACATCCACAAATGCCAGTTAAAACTGTACTGTGCCAAAAGGAAGCCCTATGTTAACAGTGCCCAGAAGCGCCGTCGACTTCTCTGGGCTCGGAGGCATCTAGGATGGACCATCACACAGTGGAAACGTGTACTGTGGTCAGATAAATCAGTATTTCAGGTATTTTTTAGGAGGAATGGACGCCGTTTGCTCCGGACCAAAGAAGAAAAGGATCATCCAGACTGTTACCAGCAACAAGTTCAAAAGCCAGGGTCTGTCATGGTATGGGGTTGTGTCAGTGCCCTTGGCAAAGGTAACTTGCACTTCTGTGATGGCACCATTAATGCTGAAAAGTACATAGAGATTTTGGAGCACAATATGCTGCCTTCAAGAAGACATCTTTTCCAGGGACGTCCATGCATATTTCAACAAGACAATGCAAAACCACATTCTGCACACATTACAAAGTCCTGGCTGCGGAGGAAGAGGGTACGGGTACTTGACTGGCCTGCCTGCAGTCCCGACCTGTCTCCAATAGAGAATGTGTGGCGCATTTTGAAGCGCAAAATGCGACAACGAAGACCTCGTACTGTTGCCCACCTTAAGACTTGTTTGCAGGAAGAATGGGACAAAATTACACCTGAAACACTTCATCACTTGGTGTCTTCAGTCCCTAAACGTCTTTTAAGTGTTGTGAAAAGGAATGGCAACATTACAAAGCATTACAGTAAAATGCTTTACTGTCCCAACTTTTTTTGGAATGTGTTGCAGGTCTGAATGACAGGAAAGGATGTATATTTACAAATGACATGAAGTTGACCAGACAAAACATGAAATATTTTGTGTTCATATTGTCTGCAATGAAATACAAGTCAAAGTAAATTTAGAAATCACTACTTTCTTTTTTTATTTGCGTTTTCCATACTGTCCCAACTTTTTCTGATTTGGGGTTGTACATTATTAACTGTCTTTACTTTAATATTGAAAGCTGACTCTCGCAATTATGAAAGGGGCATTACATTTCCGATGCGGCTTGTGGTGTTCGGCCAATCACAATGCACTGTGCCAGTTGGCCAATCAGAGTAGACTGTGCTTGTCGGAAGGAGGGACTTTGTAGAAAACGAAGCATTTGAGAGAGGCAGGGCATTAAAGCATGTCAAAATATTCTGTTACACCAAATACACAAAATAATGATCTTTAAAAAAAGCATCATATGACCCCTTTAATACTAGTAAAAGTAATTTTAATTAATTTAATAAATTAAAAAAAAAAATAATAATTATGTTAAGTTTTCTAATCTCATTAAACTGCTTAACAACGAACGTCTCTGTTAAAAAAAAGCAGTGTTAACAAGCTGATGTACAACAGCATTGATGTTAGCACAATATGTTTGTTAGCTTGATGTGCTCAGTAATAATAATGATTAAACAACTTTTTACAGCCAATTCAAAAAATCATCTCATGGATTTACATTGTTTAAACTTTCTGGGGCTCCAGCCCCGAATATCGTTTTTCAACACATATTATACAGAAATATTCAATACCGCTTTCCCGCAGGATTGATAAAACGATATCAGCTGTGCTTTCCCTCTCTCTCTCCGACAGCGAGCTCACATCACACACACCACAGTCCTACATAGCCATGCCTTCCTGTCAATCACTCAGCACGTCACTCGTCTCATCTCATTTTTTACATTGTTATTGTTACCGGCATTAAATTCTGAATTAAGTTATTTTGCTGAGTATTCTGAGGAGAATGTTGGGTCGATATTACAGTGATTAACTACACACGCAACAAAAGTTATCTTAAATGTTTTGGTTCATTTACGATTTACCTCAAATATTGAAAAATGGTTAAAGAAAAGATGGAGAGTAAAACTGTGAACTCAGTGTCAACATCTAAGTGCATTCCATGATAAAGATTGTATTAGTTACTCAGTACATATTTTTAACAATGCTTAATTTGTTTAATATACATTAATTAAATTATGTTCTTTCATTGCAAGTTCAATGGCTTGCAGAGATACTCTGCCCACATGCTGTTCTGATTGGCTGAGATTTTTGATCGATTTTGTGGTGTAACTCTGTCACGTCTGGTGTTAACAGACAGATTACTCGTTGCATTGTGTTATAGTTGTCAAGTGTACCTGTACCTATATACAGGTGCATCTCAATAAATTAGAATGTCTTGAAAAAGTTCATTTTTGCTTGTAAGTTATTTCAAAAAGTGAAACTTTCATATATTTTAGATTCATTGCATGTAAAGTAAAACATTTCAAAAGTTTTTTTGTTTTAATTTTGATGATTAGAGCTTACAGCTTACAAAAATCAGTATCTCAAAATATTAGAATATTTACACTTGAGTTTCAATTAATGACCATCCCTACAGTATAAATTCTGGGTATCTCTTGTGCTTTGAAACCACAATAATGGGGAAGACTGCTGACTTGGCAATGATCCAGAAGACGAACATTGACACCCTCCATAAAGAGGGTAAGTCACAGAGGGTCATTACTGAAAGGTGTGGCTGTTTACAGAGTGCTGTATGGCAATGGCAATGGCAATTTTATTTATATAGCTCTATTTACTACAACCAGAGTTGACCAATGTGCTTTACAATAGAATAACTAAAAACAGCAATAACACAAAGAAAAATAAAAAAGTAATACATTTTAACATGCAACAAAACATCATAACATGCAACAAAAAACATAGAACATAGTGCTTCAACCAGGATAAAAAGCCTTATCGAACAGATAGGTTTTTAATTTAGACTTAAAAATAGCCACAGATGAAGCCATTCTAATAAACATGTATCAAAGCATATTAAATGCAAAGTTGACTGGAAGGAAGAATTTGGGTAGGAAAAGGTGCACAAGCAACAGGGATGACTGCAAGCTTGAGAATACTGTCAAGCAAAGCTGATTCAAACACTTGTGAGAGCTTCACAAGGAGTGGACTGAAGCTGGAGTCAGTGCATCAAGAGTCACCACGCTCAGACGTCTTCAGGAAAAGGGGTACCAAGCCACTTCTGAACCAGAGACAACATCAGAAGTGTCTTACCTGGGCTGTGGAGAAAAAGAACTGGACTGTTGCTCAGTGGTCCAAAGTCCTCTTTTCAGATGAAAGTAAATTTTGCATTTCATTTGGAAATCAAGGTCCCAGAGTCTGGAGGAAGAGTGGAGAGGCACAGAATCCATGTTGCTTGAAGTCCAGTGTGAAGTTTCCACAGTCAGTGATGATTTGGGCTGCCATGTCATCTGCTGGTGTTGGTCCACTGTGTTTTCTGAAGTCCACAGTCAACGCAGCCATCTACCAGTAAATTTTAGAGCACTTCATGCTTCCTTCTGCTGACAAACTTTATGGAGATGCTGATTTCATTTTCCAGCAGGACTTGGCACCTGCCCACACTGCCAAAGGTACCAAAAGCTGGTTCAATGACCATGGTGTTACTGTGCTTGATTGGCCAGCAAACTCGCCTGACCTGAACCCCATAGAGAATCTATGGAGTATTGTCAAGAGGAAGATGAGACACCAGACCCAACAATGCAGATGAGCTGAAGGCCACTGTCAAAGAAACCTGGGCTTCCATACCACCTCAGCAGTGCCACAAACTGATCACCTCCATGCCACGCCGAATTGAGGCAGTAATTAAAGCAAAAGAGCCCCTACCAAGTATTGAGTACATATACAGTAAATGAACATACTTTCCAGAATGCCAAGAATTCACTAAAAATGGTCTTATGAAGTATTCTAATTTGTTGAGATAGTGAATTGGTGGGTTTTTGTTAAATGTGAGCCTAAATCATCACAATTAAAAGAAACAAAGACTTAAACTACTTCAGTCTGTGTGCATTGAATTTATTTAATACACGAGTTTCACAATTTGAGTTGAATTACTGAAATAAATGAGCTTTTCCACGTCATTCTAATTTATTGAGATGCACCTGTAGTTATCTCAGGGCTGGCTGATGGCCAGGGGATAGCATGAAAGACCCTCGGGTGCTGACCGAGCATTTCTTTTTTGCATTTCCCTTTTGCTTTAATGGGCAAATACAGAAATTATGTAAAAGCTGTAAACAAATCACGAATGGAGTATTATTTAATGTCGCAGAATAAATCAGTCTATCTATCTATCTATCTATCTATCTATCTATTTATTTGTCTAGTGTTTTTTTTTGGCTGGGCCAGTGAAAATGTTAGGCTAGTCCATAAACTGTCATATATATGGGGGGGGGGGGCAACTACATTTGGGCTAAGCCCCGAATGTTTATAATGTCTGGCTCCGCCCCTACAATCCTCCACACCTATTCAAACAGAGCGTTCTAAAGAGGGGGGTCAAAACAGGACAGAAAATGGCCTATTCCTTCTAAATTATGATGTTTTTTTAATGCAAGGAATCTGGATAACATTATAAGTGGACCTCAGAGAACAGTACAAAATAAAAAAACAAAGGCAGTTCATGACCCCGTTAAAGCCTTAAAGGGTTAGTTCACCCTTCTGTCATTGAAAATTCTGTCATTAATTAACCAGGGGTGTGGACTCGAGTCACATGACTCGAGACTTGACTCAGACTCGAGTCCCAAATTTGATGACTTGCGAAGTTCCGACTCGACTCGACATAAAGAAGACTTGAGACTCGACTTAGACTTTGACAGCAATGACTCGAGACTTGACTTGGACTTGAGGCCTGTGACTCGGAAAGACTTTATGATCAGATCAGCGTCGTTATCACTCTAGACGGGTGCATACATATATGCTAGTATAAATTAATGGAGTAATAGCATAACTTAAGACAAAAGAACCGAGATACGGAAAAAAAAAATGACATGATTGTTCTAGTAGATATCTCCGCTAGTGAAAAGCGCTGCCCTGCCCGTTTGATCGCTGCCCAGCAGACACACGGAGCAGGCATGAGAAACGAGAGGTGCGGCCGCGATCACTGGTGCTGGCCTCATCATCACCGTGACCGCTGCTGTTAAATGCTAAACATATTCCTCACTTCTTTTGTTTGTCCGACACTGAGGTGCACCACGAGTGGCGGATCCGCATCCCGCCACGACCCTCGCAGCTCTGCCAACTCGATGTGCTTTCATTTAAATTTTTATTGGTAAACACCTCTCCGAGACCTTTTTTTTTTTTTGTCAGATCTCCACTGTTTTTGTTCAATCAGTTGCCTATTTTAATTGCATGTGCATTTTATTTTATTTAAACCTCCATTAAGTTTAAAGTTAATCAATAATCAAGATTTATATCTGAGTTTAAAGTTATGGTGCACATTAAAATAATTATTAGATAAACCTTGATTTAAGCTAGATTTAAAATTAATTATTGCAAAAAAAAATTGCTATAATTTGAAGTGGAAAAAAAGCGGCAATTGGCCTAATGATCATTTAAAATATAATTTGAAGAAGTGTTCTTTCACAAAATGATTTGTGAATTGTAGTCTATACATAACTATATAATATACTCAATTTTTCTCCCTCTTCACCAGGCACACATTTCACTTTTATTTCTTTCGGGATAAATAATTGAATTCACGTGTTGTAAATCAGTCTGTATAGCACATAGCCCCTAAATTTAGCGATCAACTATGGATATTATAAACTTAACATTTAACGTACAACATTTTGTCTTTGTTACTCTTAGTTATAAAAATGGTAGCACAGCATTTTTGAACGACTTGTCTTCATGAGTTTGTCTGCATCCATATTGCATGTTTCCTCTCACATGTAAAGTATGGTAGCAGTTATTTCTTCTAGTTCTTTCAAAGCAGTTCTTTCTGCGTTTCTGCTCACGTGTTTTTAAATTTGTTTCATTGAGGTTCCAAATAATGACTCATTGGCTTAGATATAACACCTAGAAGCATATATTCTTCTTATGCACACATGCAAAGTATTGCAGCTGTTATTTCTATGAAATTGTGTTGTCTTTGCTATTCTGTTACTAATAAACTAGTTTTTTTTCACTGCTTGTCCTATTTTGGCACAATCCCTAAATTGAACTTGAGTAGTTTTACTAAGGGCACCCATCTCACATGAAATTAAACTGTGTAAAACATATTCCACCCGACTTCCTGGAATAAATTACTATAAATTTGATATGGTAATTGGACACTAATTTGGGCAAAGAGCACTAATGACTTGTTTAAGACTTGAAGCTAAAAGTTGAGGACTTGCAACTCGACTTGGACTTGCCTATTTTGATTAGGAACTTGACTCGAGAATTGAATGCAAAGACTCGAGACTTGCTTGTGACTTGCAAAACAATGACTTGGTCCCACCTCTGTTAATTACTCACCCTCATGTCGTTCCAAACCCGTAAGATATTTTTGATGAAATCGGAGAGCTATAACCGAAATGTTCCCAGGTCCAGAAACGTAGTAAATACATCGGTAAAACAGTCCATGTGACATCAGTGGCTCAACTTCAGTTTTGCGACGCTGCGAGAATAAAAAATTTTTGCGCAAAGAAAACAAAAATAACATAATTTACTCAACCATTCTTCTCCCCTGAGTTACATCTTCCGCCATTTTGGAGAGTACCTAAGAATTAGGGATGGGCGGATCGATCCTAAAGTATCGATACTTTCGATACTGATGTTGTATCGAAAGGATCGATCCTCACATAAAAATATCGATTCTAAAGTGCATTTTTTTTACCACTAATTTTATTTATTAAGAAATTCGGTGCATAAAATAAGCTTCTAAATGGAAAAATAGACTATATTAGCGAACAATTGTGTTAGATAGAGCTATTTCTCCTACTCATCGGAACACACGCAAATGCTGAAAGACAGAAGCAATCAATCAGCCAGCGTTCCCTGCTGACGCATGGCTCAGTCACAGTGTTTGTTCAAATAGAGCTGCGTTTCCCAAAAGCATCAGAAGCATACGTAGATCCTAAGAAACCATTGCCACATTATTACATTACATTACATATCATTATTACTATAAACTATATATAAAATAAATTCTGAAAAATGCATCACGATTTCTACACAAATATGAAGCAGCAATAATAATCAGAAATGATTTCTGAGCAGCAAATTATTTATTTCTGAAGGATTATGTGACACTGAAGACTGGAATGATGCTGAAAATTCAGCTTTGATCACAGATGCATTTTAAATTACATTTTTAAAATAGGCCTATATTAAAATAGAAAAATAGTTATTTTAATGGTTATATTTCACAATATTGCTGTTTTTACTGTATTTTTGTTCAAATAAGTACAGCCTTGGTGAGCATGATCTTACTAACCCCAAACCTTTGCGTACATGTAATATTTATTTTAAATAGGCTAATTTGTGTAAGTAAATTTAAACTGGTTGTTAAAAGTTCAAATGGATTCTGTTATGTTCCGTAATTACTGTTAATAAATCTGTCAGAAAAAAAATATGCTAAAGTTTCACCTTTAAGAGTACAGCAGCCTGGCAGCCTTTTAAAAAAATGAACCATGGTTTTATTACAGTAACCACAGTTTACCACAGTATTTGTAGTAAAACTATAGTAACCACAAATTTACCATGGTAATAATAATAATAATACATTTTAGTACTTACTGTATGTAACACCATGTTTATTTTTCATGAGGTACCCTCAAAGGTGCACCTTTGTAACTTATCTATACCCCTAAAGCATGCATACTTGTATGGTACTAATATGCTCCCTTTTAGGGGTATATGTGCACCTTTGAGGTTACTGCCCCAGTAAAGGGCTAAAATACAATTTTAGTATATTTCATTTCTGACAGTGTAAACAAAAAAAGGCCTGTGAAATGTTTTAAAAAACATGGCTTTAAAATCTAATATTAAGTGAGTATAATTACTGATTATATTCTTTTATTAATTTAAAAGATCATTTTAGTTTACAGGTATCGATATCGACGATACTGGGCTTGAAAATATCGGTATCGGATCGAAAATAAAATAAGAGGTATCGCCCATCCCTACTAAGAATGTATTTTACGTAATCAGCGTTGTTTACGTTCAGGGGAAAGCGCGCACATGAACGTAATCTGCGTATTAAGCGTTGTTTACGCTTAGGGGAAAGCGTGCGTATGCGTTGTGATACTCTCTAAAATGGACATATGATTATTACTATATATTTTCTGTATGTGTTTTATATGCAGCTCATGGTATTTTTTATAGCAATAAAGGATGTTTTTGACAAATATTAGCAGTGTAGCGTTATTAAACATACAAAGAGTGCATGTGTCTGCTTATTATAGAATCAAAATCAACTATAGATCACAATTGGAAGTTATTACAAGCAATGGTATTACAATGGTTTAAAGTGGGTAAGCAAATACATTAATAATTACATACATGTTCAAATGTGGCTTGATGCTAATTGTACTTCTGTTTGTATTTTAAGATGTTTTCTTGTAAACAGTGTAGATAGTTTGTGTTTCTGGTGTAGAAGCAAACTTTGTTTATCTTAATTTAATGCTGTATATTGAGCAGCGGACGATGTTAAATCCACATATGAGACACATATCTGAGGGAAAATGCATTGCTGGTCGGCGCCACCTAGCGTGCAGGCATGAATTGGCAGAAGGCCAATCATTTCACAATCATTTCACGTTCAGTGTGAAGGCACCGTTCGTCGGCGATTCGCCTCACTTTTTCACATTACGCTCATTGTGAAAAAGCCTTTATGCTATGGATTGTTGCTTGGGAATGAGGGTTGATTCCACTGATCTATAATAGAGAACTGGATTGCTCATGACATCATGAGAGTGAAGCCGCCGCGCCGCCATATTGGTATTCCCCACTATTACCATACATTCCATTGAATTAATAGGAAATCGTACGAATTTAATGAGAAAACATCACCTAACAAGTCAGCGTTTTTAAATCTGAAGTATCCCTGTGCATTCTTACAATGCAAACACCCTAGGCATGTAAGTTAAACGGTTATTTTTTTTATTTTTATTTAAAAAGTTACGTTCATATACATTACAGTAGCGAACATCAGATGAACATGATAAACATCAGACGGACACAACCTCAAAGTATAAATATATAAGTGACAAAGTGCTCATTCTGAAATCTGAAGAAAGATTTATGCTTTGTATACACATATAGCCTACCTTCGCCTTACAGTTATTCATTGTTTAATAATTTTGTTATAGTGTTGCTCAATCAAAATATACACATCATAATTTATTCAGAGAAATAACTGACTAACTTACAGTACGGAAGAAGCAAGAAGCTTTATTTCAAGATGATGCATTGTAAGTTTAGCTTTTCATTTCAGTACAACATAGAGCAATATAGTAACAGAGACTATTATTCATTGTATATTCAAATCAATTTCTGATACTAATACGTTTGTATTTAATAATTCCTGAATAATTACATACATAAAGAAATAGGCTATATTTTGTGTTGGATCAGTTAACATAGGCAGTGCGCAGCAGACACACCCACCTTAACGATTTAAATATATTGCTTATCCTGACCAAAATGACCATAAACATTGCAGATAACATCTGAAGTAAAAATGAATTTACATACACATAACATAAAAACTAATCCCGTTTGACTGATTCGCTTCAAATCGGGTGATTTTAGGTCAGCGGTTTGCATGTGACTCAATGGTGCTCTCTGCTGGTAGGGAATAGTAAGATGGCGGATCGAACACTTCTGGTGGCTTCACCGCCTGTCGACAGTTTATGTCAGGGGTCATCAAACTTGATCCTGGAGGGCCGGTGTCCTGCAGAGTTTAGCTCCAACTTACCTCAACACACCTGCCTGGAAGTTTCAAGTATACCTAGTAAGACCTTGATTAGCTGCTTCAGGTGTGTTTGATTAGGGTTGGAGCTAAACTCTGCAGGGACACCGGCCCTCCAGGACCGAACTTGGTGACCCCTGGTTTATGTGGTTGATTCACCTGTGTTTGAAGATTTTTTTCTGATACAAGTTGTTGTGCTTCACTTTGAGGTGACAAAAGATTACAGTGTTCAGGAATAAATTAGATTTGAATGTATATTAAAATAGAAAGACATCATTTTACATCGTAATAATATTTCACAATATTATTTTTCCTGTATTTTTTATAAACTAAACGCAGTCTTGATGAGCATAATGAACTTCTTAAAAAAATATCTTACTGATTCCAAACTTTTGAATGGCAGTGCTCCCATGTGTGTGTAATACAGACAATCACACACACATACACATTTTCAAGGGATTGATTTTGCACAATAATGCAACAAGTTACCTATTGATTGTTGTGTATATGTTTTTTGTTTTTAATAAACTGTCCCTAATACATTTTTAGTTTTATTGACAAGCCTTGTATAAATAATATTTTTAGCTATGACACTGGGAAATGCAACAAACAAAAATGACAAAAATGTCTCAGAAGAGAAAAAAGAAAAAAAGTTCCTGACTTTTTGCACCCAAAACATGAATGTTTTGCCTCATTCTAACACAATTACTCAGCATGTGTTTAAACATATATTTCACCAAGAATAAAACTGAATACACCTGGTATGTTTCACTCTCTGTATTATTATTAATATTATTATTTAATGTGTATCTATAAATTAAAAAAAAAAAATCCCATGCATTCAAATTGAACGGGACTTTTATTTTGGTCTGGTGGTGTGACGTCACAAGGCTGCGCCGCGCGCTCCTGCCTTCCGTGATTCGGATCGACTAAGGTTTGTGTTTTTAAACCATTTAAAATAGATGTTAAATCTGTATTATAGATTTACAAGCGATGTAAAGATAAATAATTATTACTGAATTCAGCACTGTAATGCTCTATCTATCATTAATTAGGTTATTTGTGTGAGTAACACATGAATAACAGAAAATATCGTGAATCAGTTTATAGTCAACACGAATTCAGCCACTGGCAAGTAATGATGTTTATTGATATGATTTAAGTTATTTGCGCTGCCAAAAAAGTGTAAATGCAACACAAACAACGTGTAATGACAACTTTTACAAACCATCTGAAATGTTTAGTCTATTTATTCTAATCTACAAATTATTAAATATAAATGACATATTAAGTGTCTGTATTCTTTCATTAATCTGTAGTGTTATCTTTCTTGGCTAGTCATTAACTCACACTGACTACTGAATTAGGAGCTGATTGAGACACAGAGAGTTAGTTTGGGTTTATTTTTCTTTCTGTTAATTATTCTCATCTTAAACAGAAAAACTCCTGGTGAAGCAGCTGAGACACTATTATAAAGATGGCATTTATTAAAGAGGAGAGTGAAGATATGAAGATTGAAGTATTCAGTCTGAAACAAGAACAAACAGGTTGGTTTTCATTCTCAAAGCTGAACACCTTTGGATCCTTATTAAAATGTCAGTACAGAAATGAATATATTTGAAGAATATTGTATGAGTGTCGTTGAAGTGGTTTTATTTGACAGGCAGCAAACGCAGCTGAGAAGATCCTCTTGCATTCGTTATTCTCACATCACAGACTGAATTAGGAAAAATAATAGGGAAGTAGCCTAAACAAAGAATGTTTTTGTAACACTAAGTTCTACTTATTAATTTAAATTAATGAAAATCATTTATTGCTGTCATTTAATTATGCAACAGTGTCTAGAAAAAAATAATTTTGCACAATGCAAACCGTTAAGCTCACATCAAGTTTTATTAAAAATTCTTGTTAATTTTAAGGAAAACTTTTACAGAATAATTGTAAGAATATATATTTTTGAAGGTACAAGGTCAATCACAAAAAAAGCAGAAAACTACAATCAAGCAACAAGGCATTCAAGTTGATCAGTTAGCCTATACATTTACATTTATGCATTTAGCAGACGCTTTTATCCAAAGCAACTTACATTGCATTCAAGTTACAGTTTTACATTTTATCAGCTCTTGCTTTCCCTGGGAATCGAACCCATGATCTTGGCGTTGCTAGTGCCATGCTCTACCATTTGAGCTACAGGAAAGTACTAAATTATTACTATATCACTATCCTATATAGTAGTAAAACTCATGTGAACAGTAGCCTACTTTTTGATCAGTTCATCAGTAATATTCAGGAAATAATAGATACTGAATGGATGTTTGAGCTTATTTGCATGTTTGTTTTGTTTTTTGTCTTTTTATCCTCATTCCAAATGATCAGGAAAAGAGGAAATCAACAGTAAAAGAGGAGAAAGTAGTAAATTATTACTATATTACTCTGCCATAGTAAAATACATGTGTCTATTTTGTGATCAGTTGACCAGCTATCTGCCCATTTAGGTATCTAAGTGACACAGTTTATAGTTCTTGAGAGTATGATAGACCAACCCCACACTGACTGCACCTGTACTGGCTGCCCATAGAGCGCACGCGCGATCAGAAAAAAAGACGCAATCTGGCCGATCATCAGCACCGCGGCGCGGAGCCAGCGGCGCTCTGTGAGCTGAGATCAACAGCTCTCCTATGGACACTACGACCACGTCCACCCCTGTCACCCCCATCCCCGTTGGGCAAAGGGTCAAATGATCACTTGTTTGTGCTTCGTGAACTCTCTCGCCTTGCACGGCGGCACCATTGCGCTGCAAAGATGTACCGGGAGAAGCGCGATCATTAGACGGCCGATCGTCATTTCCAAAAGGCAAATATTCCCCTTCAGAGTCAGAATCGGCGAATAACATTTGCAACACATCCTCACGGTACAAATTTCTATTAGCCATTTGGCGATTTTCTCTCACAAATCTCACAATTAATTTGTGACGCTGTGAACTGAGCTGCTTCCGCATCAATGACACGATCGCTCACTTTCTCTGCTATTTCTTCGAACACTTTGAATAGGAACAGGACGTAATTTTGGTCTAGAATCGAAGTACTACATGTCTGCCATCTAGTGGTAGGGAATACAAGTGAGATATTACACCATATAAGGAACTACGGTCTATTTGATTAAGTATGACGTCTTGTCGCAATTTTGCGACTTTGGCGCTTAGAGGGTTAGCGCCAAAGTCGCAAAATTGCGACAAGACGTCATACTTCATAAAATAGACTGTAGTTCCTAATCTGGTGTAATATCTCATTTGTATTCCCTACCACTAGATGGCAGACAAAAGTGATTAAATAATCACTATTAAATCTCATAATGTTTAAAAACATAATTAAATCTCACATAATAAACAAGAATAAACAAATCGATAAGTTTGCATTCGTATGCATTTACTCATTTAGTCTACTAACTACTAGGGCTGCACAATTAATCGAACGCAATTAATCGCGATTGTTATGCACATTTTGTCAGTAAAGCCGGTTCTGTGATTAGTACTAAATCTCCCATCACCTGCTTTCAGGTGGAGCAGCATTTACTACACAGAGCCATAGTCCTCTGACAAGCTACGCAACATCGCGTTCATAATCGCAGACGATATAATCGTAGGGTTATGAAATCGACGAAATCATTCGCGATAATGACAGCTGTTTGTGTAGCATCTCAGTGAACTACGGCTCTGTGTAGTGAATGCTGCTCCATCTGAAAGCACGTGCAAATACCACATTTAATAACATGGTTTTACTTCAAACTCACTTCATAACGTCAGTTGAATGTTTGAAATAAATCCTTCTGTGAGATAATGTGGCTTCTTACACAGAATAATTAAGGCACACAAAATATTTTGTTGTATTCTAAGCAGTGATAAATGATATGTCGATTAGCATTTCATAATAGATATACTTTATTATGAAGAAAATTATAAGAAGAACTCGGATAAACCATATATTGCCGTAGTCGTGTGTTTATTAGTCACGTTGAATCAATGAAAGCAGTTAAATCTTCTTTTTATTCAGCTGCAGCTGCAGCGGCACTTCTTCTGCGGGGCATATTTGTAGTTTCTGCACGAGAGCGCTCTCTGGCCTTCGGATGAAGATTTACTGCTGATGACAGAATCGGGCTTCACTGAAAGATACGCATGACAATCGCAACTTCTGCCTAATCGCGATTTATCGCCTTTGTGATTTAATTTAGATTAATTGTGCAGCCCTACTACTAACTGCTTGTTTAAAAAAAAAAATTTTCTAATCCTTTTGTATTCTATCTGTTTGTTTTCTTTTTTAATTTATTATACAATTAACAAAAGCAAGAAAGGCCTCTAACATTAACTTGCTCTATTCTTTTCCTATTCTATCTGTTTTCTTTTTATTATAGAATAAAAAACCTTGCTATGTGTACTGCGTTTAAGCTAACTGAGACTTGTTATAGCACTGCATATCATTGCTCTTGTGTTGATTTTGATTGCTTCCATTGTCCTCATTTGTAAGTCGCTTTGGATAAAATTCCATCGACTCCTATGGTGGGAGTTGGAGTCGACTCTGAAAAACCTGGAACCGAACACCCCTAAAAAATATTAATTTGCGAGTGAAGTCTTTGCTGAGGTCGCCACTGGCGATTTTATATATATATTTACACGCTATGGCTTAAAAACAATTCCTGATTATGTTCACGTAGTAAACTGAGACGATGCGCATCAAAGTTTTAGTGGAAAAAATAGTTTCAAGCAGTCCACATCTCTGCAGCACAGCATAATTGATGGCACAACTGCTAAACGCAGCTCAGTTGAGCAGCACGAGAGAGATCGAAATGACGGAGACGTGCAAAGTGAAAGTGTACAAAAGCAGTGTCTAAAGGTCATTGCACACTTGAGTCCGAAATTTTCGCACGTTAAAAAATAAATAGGCGCCCTTCTGAAAACGGGCAGCTGGTGGCACTTGAGAATGCTTTGGTGGCACAGCATTTTTCCAGCTGAGACGCGTTGGTTAGGGTTGCCAACCGTCCCGTATTAGCTGGGACGTCCCGTATTTTGGGCCCAATTGATTTGTCCCGTACGTGACTTCCCTTGTCCCTTTTTTTTTGACTGCTACGCTGATCTAACCCCTGACTGATACAACAGCAGCAGTGCTGATCACGACACTTGAGAATGATCACCGACACGACACCTGTCATCATCCAATCACAGCCCCCCTCACGCAGTATAAGTTAAGTAAATCAGAAATCGTGAACATAAGGAAGGCTGTGCAATCCTCTGCCGGCAGGTCGCTCCCGCTTCACAGCAAGCGCCACTTGCACTAATACCAATTCCGTCCATGTTTTGACTTCAGTAAATCAATTTTGGTGAATACAAACAATGTGATTATTTTTCATGAGTCCAACATCCAGTCGTGCAAGAGACGTGGTCAGTAAGGGAAGTCGTCTTTCACTATTGTAATGTTGTTAAATAGAGAAAAACATTTTATGTTTAGTAACATAATTCTTAACCTTGGACCTTATTATTGAAACACAAAATGACCAATAAAAAGGTGTCAAGCACCAAAAGCAACCCATATTAACTCTATAAGCTGTCTTTAATTGAAAAATATGCATTTTCATGCAGACTATATCTCACTCACCGGCGACTTTATTCGGTACACCTGTTCATTTGCTTGGTAACACAAATTGCTAATCAGCCAAACACATGGCAGCAACTCAATGCATTTAGGCATCTAGATGTGGTGAAGATGACTTGCCGAAGTTCAAACCGAGAATCAGAATGGAGAAGAACGGGGATTTAAGTGACTTTGAACGTGGAATGGTTGGTGGTGCCAGACGGGCTGGTCTGAGTATTTAAAAAAAATGCTGATCTACTGGGATTTTCACGCAGAACCATCTCTAGGGTTTACAGAGAATGGTCCGAAAAAGAGAAAATATCCAGTGAGCGGCAGTTGTGTGGACGAAAATGCCTTGTTGATGTCAGAGGAGAATGGGCAGACTAGTTAGAGATGATAGAAAGGCAACAGTAACTCAAATAACCACTCGTTACAACCAAGCAGGGGTGGCACCAGAAAATTTGAACGCAGGTGCTGAGGGGGTGCTAGATCAATGAAAGGGGGAGCTGGGCAATTAATAGTAAATATGACCAAAACATGTTGTTGTTATTATTATTATTATTATTTTTTTATATGAATAATAAAATCACTATATAGGCGCATTTCAAATGTTTGAGGAGTGGGAGTATTATAGCGCTTTGTATGACATGGGGGCGCCCGTGCAATCATTTTATTTATTTTATTTTTTTTCCCTGCGGAATGAGCTTAAAATACTCCGGTCATTTTTGGATGTGCTTTCTGTCATCTCATGCAGTCTCCGTGAATGGAGCGCTCACAACAATGAACCAGCTCACAGACATAAGAGAAGCTTCAGAAAGCTTGAAAACCAATAAAAAAAAATCTTCTGATTATGTAGTCTGTATAGGTGCATTTTAGGCTTGCTGCAACGGTGTTGGCGGTGATACCGGTGTTAAGCACCATCCCTCACCGTCATTTTGATTTTTTTTAATAGCAATAAAAACACTTTAGTTCAGTTTAGAGAACAGATACAACAATTAGAACTGCTCAATGCAGCACATCGAACGAACGACAGTCCCGCATCAGATCAGGGCCCGTATTCATGAAAAATCTTAGTGCTAAGAGTTGCTCCTAGTAACAAAATTCTAAGAAAATTCTTAGAAATGTGGGTGTTTCCTCTTAAATTTAAAGAAAAGATCCTAGTAAAGAAAAAAGTAATTCAGAAAGCATCTTAACCCTTAAAAGAGGTCTTAAGGTCCGAAATTGTTAGGAGTACGGACGAGGACTTTTAAGGGGCTTCAGAGTTTCTTAAGCTGTGGAGAAAATGGATGAAACATGAAGAGGGAGAAGAAATGTGTTGCACACAATGCATGACAGTGAGTTAATAAGACGCTACACATTAGATCGTGCAGGGATCATGTTTGTGACAGATCTTATTAAAGACATGTTAACATCCCTGGCACTGCGCAGAAATGCCATAGCACCAGAAATGGACGTAATCACTACATTAACTACATTAACATATTTGGCAACTGGAAAAATGCAACTATGCAGCAGCGATGATTTGGGTCTGTTACAGCACTTTCAGAACCTTATTGTGTCGCTGTTCATTTCCTATAAAATACGTTAAGTATGACAGCATGGTAAATAAAAAATATAATGTGTGTGTGTGCACGCGAGAGAGTGTACGGTAAAACAGGAAAAATTACGCTTGTAATTTCAAAGTGAAGGCTTATAATAAACCCTACTCTTAAAAGCGCTCTTACTTCCTTCTTGAACAACCAACCAATCACAGTCTTCAAAAGACTGTGTCATAGCTAGCAACGGGGTCAGCCCCGCCTCCTCACTAAGATAAAAGTTTTTGTCTTTTCCTCGCTCAGAGCTGCTCTCAGATTGGTCCTGAATCACTTTTAAGCTAAGACTCCTAGCTAGAAATTTTTTAAGCTAAATTAGGAGCTCTCTGAGAGGATTCTTAGAATCTTTATGAATACGGGCCCAGATTTCATTTATCACATGAGGAGAGTGAGTCGAGCTGACTGACAAGAAGAGTGAGGTGAGACAGACAAGATGATGGCAGAAGAGTTTCAAAACCAAATGTAAAAGCGCATGTTTTAAAAATATTTTGGATTTTGAAAAGCTTGTTGACCTGCCATTTAGCCTAAGGTGATATGTGAATTTTTTTTTTTTTTTTTTACATTCGTTTCTCATTTATTTGGTTCTTCAGTATTTGCTTATTTTTATTTTATTTAAACTGTTTTTTTTGTTTTTTTTTTTCATTTTTACATCAAGGTGTATGCACTCTGTGCTTCCAAACAAATAATTATAAACGTTCTACGTTTTATAATTATTTGTTCCTCAGCCTTTACTGATTTTCAGTTTTGTATACCTATTTAAAATTGGTAAGTTATTTGTTATTTTATATTAGGCATAGGCTATAACATGGTGTATTTTTATTCATTTTGTTAATAAAAGTTATATGTTCTACGTTGTATTTTGTTGTTGCTTGAATTGAATTCGGCAATTGATGCTGAATTTACTGCTAATTTAAAAGTGAAAGTAAAATGCGCACAGTGCTTTTACAAGCTATTTAAGCAAAGGAAAGTGAGGGAAAACTCAAACGAACTAAAAACAAACTGCTTGAAGCCGAATTGCCGCAAATTTGAAAGTGAAAGTAAAATGTGCACGGAGCTTTTACAAGCTATTTAAAATTGAAAGAAAGCGAGGAAAAGAGGGAAAACTCAAACGACCCCCCACCACGGTGATACCGGTATTACCGGTGTTGTCACACGTCGATTAGCCGGTGGGAAAATTTCCTCACTGTCACAACCCTATGCATTTCTCTATTAAAGGCACGCCCATAATGTGGAAATGGCGAGTCAGGCATATAATGGCATTCGACAACTTCATCTTTCCAGCCGACACTGACTGAGAAAGCACTTATTAATAAATAATTAATGTCTTCTTTTTCCCCTATGCATTCATAATCATTACTTTAGCAGGTGCTTTGCGGCAAGCTTTATGCGTGCGCTTGAGCGCGGAATAGGCTATAATACACCTAAATGCCTATATTAAAGGATGGCTTAGGTTATTATACTAATCAATTTAATATAAACGTGCGACTAGTTGACTAGAAAAATCTTTTGTCGGGGGCTGAACCGATCCATTTTTAAAATAAAATGCTGACATTACGTGCGACTGCAAATCACGTCACGTGCATTGCAGTAGTTATGCATGAGTCAAATGTTTTTATTTCATTTATGGGGGTGCTGCTAGCCCCTCCCTAGCGCTGCCCATGCAACCAAGGTATGCAGAATACCATCTCTGAACGCACAACACATCGACGAACCCTGAAGCAGATGGGCTACAGCAGTAGAAGACCACAACGGGTGCCGCTCCTGTCAGCTAAGAACAGGAAACGGAGGCTACAATTCGCACAGTCTCACCAAAATTGGACAATAGAAGATTGGAAAAACGTTGCCTGGTCTGATGAGTCTTGATTTCTGCTGCGACATTCAGATGATAGGATCAGAATTTGGCGTAAAGAATATGAAAACATGGATCCATCCTGCCTTGTCTCAACGGTTTAGGCTGGTGGTGGTGTAATGGTGTGGGGGATATTTTCTTGCCACACTTTGGGCCCCTTAGTACCAATTGAGCATCGTTTAAACGCCACAGCCTACCTGAGTATTGTTGCTGACCATGTCCATCCCTTTATGACTACAGTGTACCCATCTTCTGATGGCTACTTCCAGCAGGATAATGCACCAAGTCACAAAGCTCAAATCATCTCAGACTGGTTTCTCGAACATGACAATGACTTCACTTTACTCAAATGGCCTCCACAGTCACCAGATCTCAATCCAATAGAGCACCTTTGGGATGTGGTGGAACGGGAGATTCGCATCATGGATGTGCAGCCGACAAATCTGCAGCAACTGCGATATGCTATCATGTCAATATGGACCAAAATCTCTGAGGAATGTTTCCAACACCTTATTGAATCTATGCCACAAAGAATTAAGGCAGTTCTGAAGGCAAAAGGAGGTTCAACCTGGTACTTGCAAGGTGTACCTAATAAAGTGGCCAGTGAGTGTATGTGTGTGTGTGTGTGTGTGTGTGTGTGTTTTCTCCAGTATAAGTTCGTTCAGTCAAATTTTGCATTGTAAACATCCATGACAACTTTTAACTTAATCATGCTGATGAGTATTCTAGTGGAGATGAGCTGAAATCGCGTTTGGTCTCGTAGTGTATCGCGTCCCTTGTCAGTGTCGGGCGCTTGCTTGGCCATTTGTTGTGATGAATCAGGAAAGTGTGTGCAGCTGAATTGGAGTAGTATTTTGTTAGATGGTTATAAAAAGCTTAGTTTACCGCGGCAGCCGTCGTGTGAAGACCGAAGAGTAAAGACCATCAACTCTACCGTGCGACTCCACCGGGCAGCGACACCGGCAAAGGATATAAGTATCGCTTTTTATTTTTCCTCTTTCCTACTACTTGTTTCACTTCTGTTTCAGTTTGTATAACCATTTCTTACTATGTGTAAGTAAGTTGTTGTTTTACAACAACGTGGGCTTGGCTCCGTGTTGATGTATATATAGGTTGTTTATTCAGTTTTAGTTTTATTTAATTTGAGTTATTTAGTACTTCATACTACATGAAAATGAAATAATATATATAATAGTGCTGTCAAAGTTAACGCGTTAATAACGCGTTAACGCAAACTCATTTTAACGGCACTTATTTTTTTAACGCGCGATTAACGCAGCGCGTATTTTTGTTTGACCCCTGGCCCAACCCCTTGTTGGAGAAATGGAGATGGACAGTGTTGCCAACTTAGAAACATTGCAGACCCCTTTAGCGACTTTTTTCCCTTCAAAAAAGCGCCCAAACCTAGTTTCTGAGAATCACCGATACTGCCGCGCCAGGGCGAGGTCTTGCTCTCCCAGCGCGCGCGCACAGACCCCTCTCTCTCTCTCGCTCTCTCTCTCTGCGTCTGCTCTGTTCAGCGCGTGCACACCTCTCTCTCTCTTTCTCTCTCTCTCTCGCTCTGCGTCTGCTCAGCGCGCGGCAGAGAGAGGAGCAGCGCTTTAATTCAGTTAAACACAGATATTATGTTGCTTCTCTAATTTTACATGCAAGTATAGCCGAAATCACAGCACAGCTATTGTCTTTATCTTATGTGTATTTGATTTCATCAGACGACGGTGCGATTATCATGATTTTTTTGTGCAGATTAACATCTTGGAAGGGAGATCTGGTTATGTAGTCTAGTCTTAATGGGTCGCATTTCAGTCACTATTTCATATTCATTCCGTTGTCTGACAACAGAAACAGTAAAATATACCAATGAAAACAGTTTTATTGAGAATATAGCTTCATCAAAATACAGTATGTGGCACAGAGAGGGAAACAAATGTAATAATAAATAATAAATGTACATTTTGCATTTTCAGAAGAAGAGCTGCCCTATGTGCAAAAATGTAAACAGGTTTGTGTCAGTAAATTGCTCAGTGCAAAGAAAGAAGTAATGGGAACCTGGAATTTCTTTTTTCATGTGTCTAATAGACATGAACAAGTTATTTGAAAAACATCTATGACCTTTGAAACATGTCTACTCTTCATGCTTTATGTTGACTATGGTTTCAATAATAATAAACATACACTATATTGCCAAAAGTATTGAGTCGCCCCCTTCTAATGAACAGGTTTGACTACTTTAGTAATTTATATGAGTACAAATCTTAATGTTAAAGCATATAATGATATTCTAGGAAATTGTGTGCTTCTAATATTATAGCAACAGTTTGGACAGGACCCTTTTCTATTCTAACATGACAATGCCTCTGTGTATAAGACAAGGTTAAAAAAGAAAATGATTGATTCAGTCAGTGTGGAAGAACTTGACTGGTCTGCATAAAACCAAGTCCTAATCCCAGTTTAACACCTCTGGTGTGACTGTAACTGCAGACCTTGAGCCAAAAACTCATCACCAAACACCAATGACTTGTTCATACACTATATAGACAAAAGTATTGGGACACCCCCTTCTTTAGAACAGAAAAATGCACTTCCAAATCTGTGGCAACAACGATGGGAACATAATTCATGTATTTAAAAATTGTATTTCCATCTCTGTTGCAACGGTTTTGGAAGTGTCTAAAATGACTACCATATGTACAAGTCATTGGTGTTTGGTGATGAGTTTTTGGCTCAAGGTCTGCATTTACAGTCACGCCAGAGGTGTTAAACTAGGATTAGGACTTGGTTTTATGCAGACCAGTCAAGTTCTTCCACACTGACTGAATCAATCATTTGCTTTTTGAACCTTGCCTTATACACAGAGGCATTGTCATGTTAGAATAGAAAAGGGTCCTGTCCAAACTGTTGCTATAATATTAGAAGCACACAATTTCCTAGAATATCATTATATGCTTTAACATTAAGATTTGTACTCATAGAAATTACTAAAGTAGTCAAACCTGTTCATTAGAAGGGGGCGACCCAATACTTTTGGCAATATAGTGTACATTTGCATAAAGCATCCATATTTGTCCATGCCCATGTTGATTAGAGTATTAAAAATTTGAAAAGTATTGATTTAAGGTACATTTAGAACAAATAAAAATGTGCGATTAATCGCGAATTAACTCATGACAATCATGCGATTAAAAAAAATTAATCGATTGACAGCCCTAATATATAATGTATTTTTTGATGTATGTATATGTGTATGGCTGTACACATGTAGTTGTTTTTTGGTGTTTGGCTTAGTGTTATGTTAGAAGCATTATTATACTCTTATCTTTTGTTGTTTTAATATTTTGAATTGTTTTTAGCTTTCATTTAAATGTTTAGTATTGAAATGTTGTTGTATGAATTTTTCAATTTTATTTAATTTCTTTATTTTTTTCAATGTGTGTATTTAGTATTTACAGAGTTTTCACTTTTGGTTACTTTTTCTTATTTGTAAGTCGCTTTGGATAAAAGCATCTGCTAAATGACTAAAAGTAAGTAAAGTAAAAGTATGAGTAATCATGGTCCAACTCAGTGTGAACTATAAGTACTTGTAATTCAATACCCGAGGGTCAACCATGTCAATAGTAAAGCGATCACACACATAATAAGTTTGGGGGTCAGGAATAATGTAAACCTTGATATCCGATAACAGTTAAGACCAAAAAATGTTGACAACCACTTCTCTAAAGGCCAGGACACACCAAGCCGACTTCAAAGTACTAGCAGCAACGAAAGCAGACCGTGTCGTCGCCTTGTGTCGGCAGTATCTGAAACAAAAAGCTGTACTTGAACAAAGCGCTCAGACTACAGCCGACAACAAACTAACACATGCGTTCTGCGCCTGCGTGAGATGTAGCTGTCTATATCAGCAGCTTTTAATAGTACTTATTCATCATTCAAAAGGAGAAACTGAAACAATGATATACGAAACATACCAAACGTAAACAAAGCAGCCCTTGCTCACCATTTTGAATATCAGTTATGTTGCTAACTTAATTCATTTTAAGCGGCTCATGATGTTATGAAAATATTCACATATTGGAATGCTTGGGTAAGATCACATAACATTAGAACAGCCTTCTGTCTGTGTCATCTTCACTCATTTTCATCTCATTCATGACTCATTCGAGAAACTAGGCATCCAATCAGAGTTCTTACTCATGCTGATGGCCCAGACGCTGATTTGACACTGCCGCTGACATGAGCCCGACGATGGCCGATGTGAGAAACGACAAACAAACTAGCCCGACAGATGCTCACTGATGGCCCGACGTTGACTGACAGCTTGGTGTGTCCCGGCCTTGTTTTGATGTCTGTTGTTTTTTTTGTCATTACTAACTTTCATTTCTCTGTTTTAACCCTAGACCTGATGCCGCTGAAAGAGGAGAATCAAGAACTGAATGAAAAGGAAGAACAAAATCTGTATGAAAATTTTGATTTCGCAACTGGAGAAAAAACTTTTGGTTGCTCACTGACTAAAAATAAAAGCCTCTCCTGCATTCAGTGTGGAAAGTGTTTCTCTACACATGGAAAGCTTGAAGTCCATATGAGAATTCACAAAGGAGAGAAGCCTTTTACATGCCAACAGTGTGGAAAGAGTTTCACTGAAAACGGAAGCCTTAAGAGGCACATGAGAATTCACACCGGAGAGAAGCCGTTCACCTGCCAACAATGTGGAAAAAGTTTCTCTGATAGAACACACCTTAACGGCCACACAAGTGTTCACACTGCAGAGAGACCTTTCACCTGCTCTCAGTGTGGAAAACATTTCAAACAAAGAGCAATACTTAAAAAACACATGGCATTTCACTGTGGAGAGAAGCCTTACATATGTCCACACTGTAGAAAGAGTTTTAGACATAAAGTAAAATTTAACACCCATTTGAGACACCACACTGGAGAAAACCCATTCGTATGTGGTCAGTGTGGAAAGGGCTTCAGAAGTAAAGTAAATCTTACTATGCACAAAAGAGTTCACATTGTTCACAAACCAGACGGACCTGAAATGTCAGTTGCAATCCCGACAGTAGCATACTGTTTTCTATTAAAAAAGTAATATACTGTAGAAAACGATGCATTCTGGGCATTATCTTCTATTTTCTATGATGGCAAATTTACTGTGAATTAAAGAGAACCTATCATCCCCTTTTTTACTAGATGTAATATAACTCAGGCATCCCCAAAATGTGTCTGTGATTCAGCTCAAAATACCCCATTGATCATTTATTATATCATTCTGAGAATTACCATTTTTGAGTGGAAGCAAAAACATGCTGTTTTTGTGCATGTCTTTAAATGTAAATGAGCTGTTGTTCCCCACACCTTCCCAGGATAAGGTTATGCCTTTACAGCTTACGTCTTGGATAGTCTGCCAAAATAAAACACATATTTGGTTTTGATTATCATGGGTCATTCTTCATACCTCGCTTAATACTGTACATCTGAGATGATTTGATAGATGCTTAATCATGATAATTGATCTCTGGGTAATTTGGTTCTTCAAACAAGTTGGCGGATTTGACTGAGATCAGCATTGTCTTTTATGGCTGTGGATTTGCCCAAACAAATGGTTGTTAGGTCTATGCAATAGCACATATTGCTGT